>PVKS010032029.1:10533-23024 GCA_004027875.1 Aplodontia rufa
TTCATCCCTAGTTTTTTGAGGATTCCCCACACTGCTTTCCAGGGGCTCTACCAGTCTGTATTTCCACCAACAGTATGCTAGTGTACCTATCTCTCCACAGCCCCTCCAGCATCTATTATTATTTATTATCTTCATTTTTTGCCAATCTGACTGGTGTGAGGTGAAATCTTAAAGTAGTTTTCATTTGCATTTCTCTGATTACTAGTGATTTAGAGCACTTTCTCATGTATTCATTGGTATGATCAATGGAGACAGTTTCAGCTTTGCATATCTTAATATCACCTTACACAGGGAAGTAGTTTTAATCAGCAGCATTTCATTAATGGGTAAGCAGAGTCATGGTGAGATTAAAATCTGTTCCTATGAGGACATAATGACAGGCCAAATCTGTCTGTACTTCTCTACTACAGCACTTCTACAATGATGCTCTTGCCCACACCAGGAAGAGTTTAAATGCCTTTTTTATTCTAGCAAAATGCCCTTTAGTTTAATTAGTGGTAAACTGCAGTAAAAGACATGGAGGAACTGGGAAGACACCAGCTGAAATGTCTGCTACCCTGCAGATGCATCGGCATAGAGCTCTCAGTGATAGCCATGCTTAATTCACTCTTATTGTTGAGATTCAGAAAGCTGAATGAAGTAGCCACCTGTTGGTATCTGACACATAAAGCCAAACTACTCCTTTTGTAAGCAAGAGGAAGCTGGGTTCATAAGACAGTCTCAGAGAGCAAAGAAGAGCTGAGTTTATGTAGGATCAGGTGTCGCATGGAACGTCTAGACCAGAGGAAAGCAACAGAACATGGAATGGGTTAAAATTCAGCAGCGGAAGCTTGGTTACTCTAGTGAAGCTGGTTTTGATTGGCTTATTTTCAGAAAGGAGGTCATTGCAGTGAGGGTGCTGCCAATAGGCCAATTTCAGAAATATGGAGTTGTCATTGATTTATTTGTCTTCAGAATTCGATGACTTGAGATAGTTGTCACTGATCAATGAAGCACATTTAAAATCAGTTTCTGAGGTAACTGTCACCTTGGTTGTGGAATAGATTTTTCATAAGAGGACAGAAACTTTCATTTTGAGTTAATGAGAACATGTTGCTCTAAGTTCCATTGCCTAGGAAGCTTGGTGAGGGATTTGGACCTAATTGACATGAAAATGGGATTGGACGGGAACTAAGAAGGTTTTGGTAGGTGTAAAATCTACCTGAATGGTCATAGTGAATTAGTATTTCTCACAGGAGTGTTATGATACTGTGCATTTGGTTATTCCAGTTGAGTATTTATTTATAAGAACTAAAGCAAGCTTTTAAAAAAATTCAATTGCTCCAAATGTTTGATTCTTTGAAGTCTTACTCTCTATATTTTTAAAACACATAGGGCTCTCTACTGTTGGTGTGTTCAACTGTATTAATAAAGTGGTATGCTTTGTTAGGAGATTATCAGATGAGAAAGCCTTCTAATGCCTGCTGGTTAACAGATCTAGGGAGAAAGTCCAGTGTGTGGATTATGAATTTATAATCAAATCCCTGCCTCTCACCTGACGGCTGCCCACACCAAACAACCTATAGAGGAAGGAGAAACTCACATGTGTGCACCACTGTTATAACCAAGCTAAGCCTCTGCTAAAATCATTCTATCAGGGTACCTACTCCATCTAGCAAGGTACTCCAGTCTCTGCCTCTCCCCTACCATCCAAAAAAAAAACATGTATGTATATATGAGAGAGAGAGAGGTGTGGGGTGGGTAATCATTTCTGAGCAATATCTGTTTCTTGACCCTGGGTAGTGATGGCAAACACTGTGGAACACATTTGATTTAGGCCACTTCTGCACAGTACTTAAACAACTGGTGTACTCTTTTATTTCAGAAAAAAACAGATCTTATTGCATAGAATTATGCATATCCCATAAATAAGAATTTCTTGCATTTTATTTTAGTTTTTGATTTTTTACTTTTCAGTTGGCTGGTTCTATGCTAATGCAAAGACACAAACTTTATTATTTCTCATTTGTTCTAATTGAGTTACAGTCTCCAGTCTCTGAACAACTCCAATAATCTGACTTTTTTCAGTCAATTCAGTTATATCTGCACAAGGCCATCCAGGCGCTAAACTGTCTCATAACCACTAGAATCCCTTTGGTCATGAGCTGATGTGATTAAGATTGCCTCTGCTATTTGAGTGAAGTGTCACCACTATCCTGAAGCACCCATTCACAATGGGATAATGAGGTACTTGATACCATGGCTCTTTCCCTCAGTTTCTCCTTTTGCATATTTGTGACATGAATCTCCAGGCTGTCTTTCATAGATGAATTTGTTTAAAGCTCTTAATTTTTTTGAGCTGCTATAACAAAAACATCGCAGACTGGGTTGTTTATAAGCAATGCAAATTTATTGTTCACAATTCTGAAGGTTGGGATTCAGTGTTCACTTACGGCTGCTCTTTGTTTCAAAGATGACACCGTCTCTCTGTGTTCTCACGTGGCAGAAAAGGTGAACAAGCTCCCTCAAGCCTCTTTTACAAGAGGATTAATTTCTTTCATAAGGCCAGAGCTCTAATGACCTAACGATTTCTCAAGGCCCCACTTCTTACTACCACTACACTCAGGATTAGTTTCAACTTGATAAATTTGAGAGTGAAGGAAACTCAAATATCCAAGCATTTCATAAATGAAAAGAAAAAGAATAAACACTGTAAAATTCCAAAGAGTTTCCCAAACTCTCTATCATGGTCTTCGGGGAGATGTGTGCTCCCCTCCATGGAAAGAGCCTCCCCTCATGCTCATAATCCCAGTCATTCCAACTTCCTCGGAATCCTTTCTTCATCCATTGTGCTCTCTCTTCTTCTCTCGTTCTTCTTTTCCTACAGTTGTTCCCAGAACTCACACACTTACTGTCCTTCCCCTCCTTTTCTTCATTCTTATATCATCTGCTAGGTACACCTCCACTCACCTGGTGTCCTGGTGTCTGCAGCCATCAATCCTCTAGGACTCATCAACGACATTCTAAAGCTCAAATTTGAAGATACTTGCCAGGTTGCAATTTGCGTGAGTTCATGGTAGTACATTTCCAACTCACCACTCCATCTTTCTCTTAGCTTCCACAGCCTTCCTTTTGGTTTCATTCTTGTCCTTCTGACTCTTCCTGTCCAAGACCCTCTGCTTCCTTTGCATGAGACTAAGACTTCATTCTCAAAAGTCTTCTGTTCTCATCCCATGCCATTTCGACTTTATGCTTTGCAGTCTAATCTTTCTCTTGTATAATAAAGTGTTCTGTCCAGCTAACTGCTAGACATCTATCTTTAAATGCTTATGCAGAAAGCACATTAATTTCAAAGT
The DNA here is from genome assembly GCA_004027875.1 of Aplodontia rufa. Classification (NCBI taxonomy): domain Eukaryota; kingdom Metazoa; phylum Chordata; class Mammalia; order Rodentia; family Aplodontiidae; genus Aplodontia; species Aplodontia rufa. Next base: position 13,869 of record PVKS010032029.1, read on the forward strand.
ATTTAAAGTCAAAGGTAGGTCCCCACCTACACTCCAAAATCAGTTTCTGCTACAATACTTCCTCCTTCCAGTAACTGCAATATTCATGCAGTCCCTGGGTTAGAAATGTTATAGATATATGACGCCTTCCTCTGGCTTAGACCTCCAAAGTCATATTCGCCACCAAGCCCCACAAGTTTTCCCAGGAATAGTTTTCTATTCTGACAAAAGCCCCTGTGTTTCAGGAACAAATTCTTTTGCTGGACTCCACCTAAACTCTTTGCATGCAGACGACCCTTCCCCTAGGGCTTCCCCTCTTAGTCCTACCACAGTGGGTTAAGTCTTATCACTGCTTAAAATTCTGCAGTGGCTTCTCATTTCCTACTTCAGGAGGTTATAAGCTATTTTTAGCAGTGTGACCTTTCTTTTCAAATATATTCTTACATAGAATTCCATTGGGTGAAGCAGATTTACTCAGTACAGCTCTGGATTAGGTAGACCTGGAGGGACCAGGATCCTTTCCTGTTCAGCCACTCTCTCACTGCCAGATGGTCCCTGAGGCACTTCCAGAACGAAGCACAAGAAAGGTTGATTGGAAATCACTGATTGCATAAAGTTCAAATAACTTGAACTGACCTGTGAGGGTATTGAGAAACAATGACTATTACAAATACCAACTTTACCACTCATATCTTAACTGGAACTTGAATTCTGCTTACTGAGAACACTGACCTTCAAAAAATTCCATAGTAAGAAGGTGTGATACCCAAGGATTAAGCCCTGGCTATTGTCCTTTTCGGAGAAGAGGATAAATCTTATTTGCCCAAAAAATTAGGAAGGATTTAATGTGTTTTTTCTATGAGGGAAAAAGCAGATGACAGAAAAGAAGTTAGACAATAAAAATGCCAGGAGAGAATATAAAAGTGCATGGAGAATGGGAAAAATGTTTTTTTAAATAAAATCCTAGTGGCAAAGTGCCTGGAAAAGTAACTCAAACAACAGAACTATTCACAATAATTCCTTTAAAGATTTGGAGATTTTTGCTTATTATGGTTTGCTATGTAGTGTGTGATAGAAACGAACCCTTCCCCTGACCCCTATTTTTGAATAAAATCTGCTTTACAAGAACTTCTTACGTGGGTACATTTTATTTGGAAAGTGTAAAGGACTGAGTGCTGCATTAAGAGCAGTGAAAGAAGTTTCTAAAAAACGCATATTTTATATATAAGTACCAAAGATGAGCATAAAATGGACCTGGAAGAATCTAAACCCCAGCCAGGTATGTGCAGAAAATTTTAGAAAGGATGAGATAAAATCCAAGCAATTGTTTGAGGAAGGCCTAATAGGGCCCAGGAGATCCCTATTACATTACAAGTTCAAGGTCAGTGTCGGCAACTTAGAAAGACCCTGTCTCAAAATTAAAAAAAAAAAAAATTGGAGTAGTTCAGTGGTTAAACAGCCCTTGAATTCAATACCCAAACCCAAATAGAATACAACAAATACTAATGATTTATTTTCTAAATTCATTAATCACATCTGAATATGCCAATTATTAAATTGTCATACTCAAGGCTAATTCTAAATATGGTACCAGGGGATTCTCAGGGCTCCTCAGGTGGTAAGACGATTAGATTTATTCCTAACTAGCACCAGTAAAAAGTTCATCTTAAAGGTGTGATGATTAAAATGAAAGCAAAGAAGTGGAGTCACGATTTTGTAAGTACTAAAATGTTTGCAAGCAGCTGTCCTAGACACACAGATTCTAGGTTTGACATCATTTTTAGCCTTCCTCTTTGACCTCTTTTAACCTTTTGCTTACTAGCTTTCTGGTTTCTTATCGTGGTTCATATAATTGACAGTCATTACCAGCTCCAAGTCCCCTATGATCTTTTGGTTCCAGTAATGACAACTATTGGACTGACTTGTTCTCCATATCATTTAACACAAATTTGAAAAAGGGAGAAAGTAATTGGCTTGATTTCGAGTGGGGTCCACTCCTAGGCTAATTTGCTGTTGCTAAGAGAATGAGGTCACATTAAAAACAAGGCAACTTCGGGCAGGGACACGTTTTTTGATGGGAAGAGTGAGCAAGAAAGTAACAATCTACATATGTTAAATAATTATCCATAAATTTCAACTTTCTTGGCTTTATTGGCTAAGTCAGATATCTGCAGTAGTTCAATGCAGAAAAGTTTCCACTGGATGACAGTTTGGCTTTTGTTAGTTTGGTGGTACTTAAAGAAGAAACTGGGACAGAACCTTTGGTTATAAGTGAAAGGTCTTTTTCACTTATAACAATAAATTTGGAGGACTCAGAGTTTTATAACAGAATCTCAAATCTTATGACAGTTTTCCCACTGAGAATTGTGTCATTGACATCCTTCTCTGCAAAGCAAGCATATCATCGTTTACATAATAATTGTATTCCTAACAGGCTGTATGTGAATTGAATCTCTATATTTTGGAAACAGTTTTTATCTCAGTTTCTTCACCTATACAATGGGAGAAATCAAATTCTATTTGAAACTCACCAGGGAAGCACTATTTTACTTAAGAAGCCATGCTGTGAATTCTCTCTGTGGCTGGAATATGGATCCACTAATTGATTTGTTGTGCAAATTTGGATTTTCATCCACCAGGTTTCCTTGAATCTACTTTAGAAAGTCAAATAGTGACTTTGGATGAAGTCTAAGTGTCAGAAAAATAAAAGTAGTTACAAGCTAACCATGAAACTCTGAAGTTCCACTCAGCAATTTAAGTAAATTACATCAATTCGGGGATGATCATCAGTGATCCAAAGTAAAGAAGTTCTTTTTTTCTTCAAGTTCTTTGCATTTTAATAGTCTCTGCCTCTATAAGTAACAAACAAAGTTCTGATAAGAACCCATTTCAAATCTCTGCTTAAAAACTCTGCTCTTCACCTTCGAAGGAATAGAGCTCAGGAAGTTAAGTGAACAAATTGCAGATGGCAAGCCACATTCATTCAGAAGCCATGCTGATTCCTCAGCAAAATGGCATTTAACACCACAAAGAAGCCAAGAGCTGAACTGCTACATCAAATCCTCAATGGAATCCAATATCCCCACCTGTGGGATGCCTAGAGATAACATGCAATTGTGACCAAAAATGCAATTACCTGAAGAGAAGAAGAAAAGATTTACTCTCTTTCATGAGAAAAGGAATTGTGAAAAGGCTCTTTCATCAAAGACCAAGTACACTTGAAGCATAGTTTATCCTGCTTTGATGCCCAGTAATAGTCTGATCCTCCCCATTATACACTTGCTAGGTGCAAGGTGATTTGATCATTTGCATCTGGAAGAGCATCACATTCCCCTCTCCTAGGAAGTCACCCAGCCTGTTGCACTAGCACTGAGATAGAACTCATAAACATTTTTTTCAGAAGAGTGCGCTCTTCAGTATCCTTTTCCCCCTGAAAAACATTAAGGTATTATTGTAATCATAAAAATAACCCGAGTGAATGAGAAGCAGTGATTGTGTACCATCAAAATACTCTAAACCTGAGTGGGAGGGGGAGTGTATGAAGTGATCAGGAAAGTCTGGACCTTTATTGAATATCTTTGCATATTTTCAAGTAGGCAGAATAAAGCACCCCTGATTTATGGATTAGGAAAAAGAGAGTATAACTTCCCCAAAGATAGATTTAGAATTCTTTAGTCATTCCTTACAAATATATATCAATTTATTGATTTCTCTGCATAACACAGACATGGTTTAGATGATTGATTCTCCCCTCTTGATTCCTCAATAAGCAGGACACTAAAGATATTGAGATTGCTCTTGAATCAGGCTGAGGAAACTTCCATGATAACAAAGGACAACATCAGTTCTGAAAATGAGGGGGTTCTATTCCTTTCAGATCCAGAACGGAGATACCTGAGGTCATTGTAAGCCAAAGAGCACACAGTCAGATGTCTCCTACCTTCCCTGCCAAATGTACTAAACCTAGAAGAAATGAGAATTTGGACAAAAATAGCGTGAAAAGATTTCAGAAAAGAAGGTACCACCAAATCTAAAGGAATATTTGACAGAAAGAACTGAAAGAAATCCATGATATGTATAAACTCTTTTTGGACAAGGCAGCCAGTGTAGACTGAGATGAAATAAGACACAGGAAAAGAAGCACAACTTCACTCCTCTTCCCCCAAATTCATGTGACTTTGAACAAATCCCCAAAGGACTTGCAGTGTACCAGGACTTCATCTCTCCTACATGTGAAATCTTTTCAGAATAACACAGTATTATCTCTTCAATCCCTATTCTGCATTCTGGATCCAGAAAGGAATGAAACCTGATGAGATAGTAACTTTGGGAGGACTGAAGGAAATATCTCACAATAAATCAACAACTGCTAGATTCCACAGAGAAGATGAAAACATTCATTATTTGTAAATGTAGGAGCACCTTCTAACTACCAAAGAGAGACTGCTTATAAGCAGTCTATGTATCATTTAGGTATCGTGTATTTATTTGTAAGTATATATAGATGTAATAAGCAATTCAGTGGCAACTAACTACAGAATTCTATCCCTTTAATCACTGACAGACCTCCAAAGAAGACTCCAAACTGTATTTCTCCACTCCTTGCCTGGCAGGTCTCAGAAGGTCAAGGTTTTGTGTTGCCCTAGCAACGGTAGATAGCATCTCTACCACCTGAAGCTGCCCAGGAGGCTGCAGGCTCTGCAGCACTCTAAGTGCTTATGATGGTATCCCAGTTGCTGGGGAAACACACCACTTTGTACCAAGGCAGGTGGGCAGTGGAGTCTATTTCCAACTGTTTTGCCTTTAAACAATCTATACCGGCAAATGCATTTATGGTTGTGTAAATTCTGTGAACAATTTGGGATCTTAAAGGGTTGTTAGTACTCACATGTTTCCTTTTTAAAAAGCTCTTAAATAGTTCACCTTTACTTCCTGGAATGCAGGGCTTATCTATGAAAAAATAGAAACAGGTTTATTGCTGCCCTATTTTAAACGAAATTGCCACCCACACTAAAATATGATAAAATAATTCTAATTTTTCCCCAGAGCCTCTGACCCTCTAGTCAGGCCTACAGGTTTTTTAGGCTGCTCTCTGCTATATCCACTGGGAAAAGAAAAGAAGAAGAAAATATCTTAAGATAATATTGGATCTTTAAAAGCAGATTCATAAAAGCAAAGAAGTCCTCTTCCCCATTCAAGTCATCCTTGATTGGCTCTCTTTTAAAATGCATCCTCTGTCTTTTTTATAACCAAGGGCTTTAAAATTCAAATGTTCATGAACACCAGCTTTATTAAAATTAGGGCTTGGGGAAATGGCTTGGAAAAGGCAGAAAAGAATATTACCCAACCATTTAAAAGATGCTAATTAATGAAGTTCTAAAGCCCAGAGAGGACATTTGATACAGCCAGAGTTTCTCTACCAAGGAGGAACAGAACTCATCTAAAAACAGAAAAAGAATCCCCGAATAAAATAAAATTGAAGTAGATTAACCCAAATCTTCCCCCAGTGCTGGCAGGGCCTCAGGAGTTTTGTTATATTGCAAAAACTTGAATTTGCCTACTTATGAACTGAACACATTAACATTTTCTGGTCCAATTCTATATTGGCCTTGTAGCTATATTGGGGGATAGGTTTTGAATGCGTAATAGGAAGCATTCACTCACTTGATCTATTTTATTGATTAACTGTTTGATTGATTTAGCAGTACTGAGGATGGAACCCAGGGGCACTTTACAGTTGAGCTACATCCCCAGTCCTTTTTCTTTTTTCTTTTGAAACAGGGTCTTACTGAGTTTCTGAAGCTGGCCTTGAGTGTGCAGTCCTCCTGCCTCCAACTTCCAACTCACTGGACTTACAGGCACATGCCACCCCACCTGGCTTCAGTCACCTGATTTTAGTTCATGGCTTGTCCTCAGCAGCAATCACATACTTAGTCCTGGTCAAAACAGGGAATGAGAAGAGTAAGCTACCCAGATGGATAGCTCCATTCTACTCCATCTATTTTGGCCCACATTTCCTGTCATTTTTAATTATACAGAGGAAAGCACACTCTCCTCTCTCTCCCTTCATCCAGCCACTGAAACTTGGAATTTGGAACGGAGAGCAATAACTATCCCCATATGTTAAACATCAGCGGATTCTATCAAAGCATCTGTAGTTAAGTTTGTATCAACCTCATTAGTGTATCCCCCACATTCAACAGAGTAAATTATGTTTGATTATATCTTTACATCGCTGTACATTGCAGTAGCCATGTCCCATATTGTATAGGGATTTACCTCTCCACATGCCCCCTCCAGATATTGCTATAGGCTCAAAAATTGAAAATCTCCATTGAGTGAAAAGTAGATTCCTTGGAACAAAAATAAATAATCCCAGCTCTGCAACAAAAAATCATTTTCTGGGGCCTGCCAATGATTTCCTAATACTTAAATATCAATCAGATGATCATTTGTTGTAATGAAAGTGTTGGAGTAGAAGAGGCTTAGTCTTTGGGAAAGAATGGGATGATCCACTGGATGAGGCCTAGGGAAGGGGGGTGGATGGTGGTCAATGTTAGGACTCTGAAATGAGGCCAAGAACAGCAAATGTGGTAAGTCTCTGCTCTCTAAATATGCTGTTTCTCTCCCTCTAATGCTGCACCAGGACAGATCTGGGGTGTCACAGATCTGGGGTATCACAGCTCTGCATAATTAAGGGTAGCATGAGGGGAAGAGCCCACTGCCCACAACTTTTGCATGTTCTATTCTATCTTTCAATATTCTCATCCCCTTTATTCCCATTCATTTGTCCTTTGGGATAAAGAAATGACAATATTAAAAGTAGTGAAGGTTATCTTGTGTTAGGCAATTTGCTAAGTCCTTTAGGCAGCTCATTGATGTTCTCCACAATCCTGCAAAAATGTATTCTTGTTCCTGCTTTTCAGATGAGAAGTATGAGTCTTGGAGAGGTTAAATTACTGACCGAAGGACACATAAGTTAGAAGCAGCAGAGAAAAGATTTTTCCATCCAAAATTCATGTTCTTGCCCACCAAAATAGAGGCAGATCAAATATTACCTCTTTTAGGAAGCCTCCTACCTCATGATAAGGAACGTACCTCCCCACAACCCCGTACTCAGACATTCAGACTTCTCTTAGAGCATGTATCACACTGGATTGCAACTGGTGGACATACTTTTAAGACTTTCCTTTCCACTGCACAGAGGCAGGGACTATATGTCTGATACATTTCTGCAGTCTCATCACTAAAATTACCTGGTACATAGCAGTTGTTCCATAATTGTTTGCACAAAGGAGGAATAACTAATTGAATGTGTAAACAGTGAGGTTTAACAATACAACCTTTAGGTTCTTTGGACATAAAGATGAAGATTCTTCCTTTTCATCTGATTGAGATGAGAAGGGCATTTTCCTTTCATTGAGTGATACTATTATGTCAACCAAAGTCCCAAGTCAGGGAGAATCTAGGGAAGCCAACTGCAGGGTGAAATCTGCACTCAACCCCATATTTACACCTCCATCCCCAAAGTAGGTGATGTGAACTAGGTTGACCCTAAACTCCAAGATTTAAGACTCAGTGGGAGGGGCAATAAGATCTCACAGTTCCAGTCCTACAGGCTAAACTTCTTGGTCTCCACCCTGCTTAGAAGGTGTTCAGCAAGGGCCAAGATAGCATGGAGTGGAAAATAAACCATTACTCTGTAGAAAGGTGACCTTCCCTACACTGTGCTGCAGAGGTCTTTTCCAACCAGTGGAGAAAAGAAAACATCTGACTCTGGAGCACTGTCCTGGAAACCAGGCATAAAAAGCATCAGCTGAAGGACCCTGGGACAAGTGCAGAACAGGGCACCCTGAATCTGTTGGTTGAAAGCCATATGAGTCTACAGGACAGAGGATCTTGTGACTGTCATCTTTTGGCTGGATAAGCTGGCTATAGAAGAGTGATTACCACTTGGACAATTTCTGACTGTTAAAGATTATGAAGATGAATCTCTATGATGACTAAGGAGATATTCTTTTAGTTTTCTTTTAGGCCCATGCTGTCTTTGATTTTCATGTTTCCTCAAAATGCAACTGAAGCCAGGAGTGGTGGCACATAATCCCAGTGGCTTGGGAGGCTGAGGCATGAGGATTGCAAGTTCCAAGCCAATCTGAAACTTAGAGAGACCCTAAACAATTTAGTTAGACCTTTCTTCAAAATATACAATAAAAAGGGGTGGGGATGTGACTCAGTGGTTAAGCACCCCTAGGTTCCTCCCCAAAGGGGGAAAATACAACTCAATGTAAGTAAACAAGAATAAGACAGGAAAATGTGATATAGAGGGATTATAGTAAAGGAGTTTGGGAAATGTTGGTAAGTAGATCAAGAAATCTCATGACAGTTCTACAGCAAATCCTTACCTTGTTGGAACCAGAATCTCCTTTTCCTGTGAAAGTGGAGGTCCTGAGTGTATTGGCTGATTTTTCTGAATGACCATATTGCTAATCAAAACGGTGGCCTGACATCAGACTTCTGGGAGTGAGTGGATTGCAATGGCCCTTCGCACAAAAAAAGTGGTTCTGTCTCCTTGGTGCTGGGACCTCCAGATGCCCTTGACAGAGCTGTGATCCTATCCCCTGCAGCACCAGACCAAAGGTAACCTGTCCATAGTTGCTTCCTAAAAGGCTGGATGGGATCACACTAAGTCAAACAATATGAGGGCCCAGAAAGCAATTGAAGTGATCTGATTCAGCTCTCCTATTTCTTGAGGACCAGAGAAAATGTCAGGAACTGTAACTGTCCTGTAATTCAGCAAGCATAGTCTTAGAGTACCATAGACCAGGGATTGTCACAAACAAATTATAATAAAGGCAAGATAAATTAGACAAATTTGGCTTCAGTGAGTTTTTCCAGAATCTGATTGTAAGAGAAATCAGAAGTAGGTTAATAACATCCACACAAGAGTTGTGCTTATATATTCTGATGCACAAGTGGGAGGTTGCTAGGTACATAGTATTTTGGTACGTTGGGTGTCTGAAGGTCTTACTTGAACTGTAGAGAGTATTGTCACATTCCTACAGAATCAGGCTTAAGCTGGAATGTCCAGAATGAAGGCAGGTAATTTCTGAAAGGAGGTGTCTTCTTCACAAGACAAGTATTTCAAGATTACACATGATGAGGAAGAACTTGAGGATG
>PVKS010032030.1:0-22910 GCA_004027875.1 Aplodontia rufa
TGTGTGTGTGTGTGAGTGTGTGTATTCTTTTTTTTAAAATTTTATCAGAATGGGGAATTAAATCCAGGGGAATTTTACCACTGAGACTTACTCCCACTTCTTTTTAAATTTGATTCAGTGTCTCATTAAGTTGCCCAAACTGGCCTTGAACTTGGGATTGTCCTGCTCAAACTCCTGAATTCCTGGGATTACAGATGTGCACATCCATGCCTGGAAAAAATGATTCTGTTTGCAGATGGACATGGAAAAATTTGAGGAAAGAAAAAAAATCTATAGAACAGAAATGGGTCTCTTATTTTCCCAAATGAGAAGACCTTGGAAGATAGAAAGACCTCCCATGTTCTGGGATATGCAGAATTAACGTTATCAAAATGGACTCCAATGACATTCATCACAGAATTAGAAAAAGCAGTCATGGAGCTGGAGAGGTGTCTCAGTGGTAGACTGTTTGCCTGGCATGCACAAGAACCCAGGTTGGATTCCCACCATCACATAAACAACTAAGTGGAGGAAAAACAAGAATCAGATGACAAAATAATATTAACTCTGTCATGTGTGTGCATGCTCTCTCTCAGGAAAAAGAGAAAAAAAAGAAAAATCTGATATGAATTTAATTTGGAAAAATAAGAGACCCAGAATAGCCAAAGCAATCTTTAGCAAGGAAAGTGAGGCAGGATGCATCACAATGCCAGACTTCAAATTATACCTCAGAGTTATAGTAACAAAAATAGCATGGTACTGGCACCAAAACAGACATGAAGACCAATGGAATGTACTAGAAGGCACTGAGATATGCCCACCTAACTACAGTTACTTCACACTCAACTACAGAACAGCAGCACTTCTCTCTCTCATCTAACTGCAGCTCACCATTGCTCAGTCAACCTTTTTTCCATCTGGTCTTCTCACCTACCCAGCCACTGGTAATCACTCTTCTACTTTCAACTTCTAGTTCAAGTATGTTAGATTCCACACAAAAAGTGAGTATGCAGTACTCATTTTTCTGTGCCTTCCTTATTTCATATAGTGGCCTCCAGCTTTATCCACAATGTCACAAATGACTGGATTTCATCCTGCTTTATGGCCAAATAGTGTTCTGCTGAGTATGTTGATTAGATCACCTTTAACCATTTATCAGTTGATGGACAGCTAGATTGCTCATGTTTGACTTTTTAGTACACTGCGAAATTCTTTTCCAAAGTGATTTCTCAATGTTATGATGCTGGTGGAAGTTTGAATTTCTCCACATCTTCACCAACACTTGTCATTATCTGTCATTGCTAATTTAAGATATCTATTGAGTATAAAGATTATCTCATTGTGGGGATTTTTGGGGGGGGGGGTAATCTTAGGGATTGAACCCAGAGGTGCTTTATCACTGAACTACATCCCAGCTCTTTTTATTTTTATTTTGAGACACTGTCTTACTAAGTTTCTTATGCCTCTCTAAATTGTTTTGGGTGCTATTGAAATGTTTTCTAATTTCAATTTTGAATTGTTCATTATTTTGTACAGGAATACAGCTAGTTTTTACGTTTATCTTGTATCCTGTAACCTTGATAAAATTATTATGTTATTTAAAAAGAAGAATGAACCATTTAGTGAGGAGAAAATTAGAGTCCCTTCAGTTTTTCATGGAGGATGTTGATACTTGGAATCTCCAGTGAGGTCTCAAAATTTTTTATCTGTAAATATGCTGCCCACTGGAATGAGAATAAGGAAGCAGGAACCCAGATGGTGTCCTGGGCAAGACGATGCAGTTACCTTATGTGTCTAGCACGGAGGATAAAATGTGGCAGAATGTGGGCTTTGGACATATTATTCAGTTCATCTTGGACAGACTACCCCACTTAAATCCATACATTGAGGACTTTTAAAAAAATTTTTTATTTTTGAACAACCACACAAGTTTTTAACAAAATAATATAAAATGTGCATATATTCTGGATATTGCAATTACCCCCAGAAGTGCTTCCCATTACCCTCCCTTATCCCACCCTTCCCCTTCCCACTATATCTCTAAAAAAAGTATTACATTGAGGTTTTAATCCCCAAGGTGATAATATCTAGAGGCAGAGCCTTTAAAAGGTATTTAGGCTGAGATAAGGTCATGAGAGTAGAGTTCACATGATTGGATTAGTGTCCTCATAAGAAGAGGAAGTGACCACAGAGCAAGTGAGCATGCTCCTGGGAAGGTTCCTGGGCCCTACACACCCTCCCTGGCTCAGGTAGGGATAGATGGTGGCCCTCTGCTGGTACCCTGATCCTGTACTTCCCAGTGTCCAGCACCAGGAGAAAGACACATTTGATGTTTAAGCCACCCAGACTGTGGTACCTTGGTGTAGCACCTTGGACTGATGCAAACATTTTTTAGTGTGGTGGATGAGAATATAAGAAAATAAGGCAATTCCCCAAATGACACAAGAGACAGACCAACAGATTTGAGAGAATCAAAGCACCAGGAAGGTGGGGTGAGCCGCTACTGGCCCTAGGGACATTCCTAGTCTTGTATCATCTCACAGCATGGCTTTAAATATGTTGGGATAGAAAGTGAATTGAAGAACCTGGGAAGAGGATGAAAACCCTGCATAAAGCTGGGCTTGCAAAGAGGACAAATAGTCTCCACCTGTCAGCCCCTGGAGTTCATAAGGGAGCTTATTTTTGTGCTTTGGCTTTGGGAGTTCTATTTTTTTCATGGGGTTGGGCTATTGAACTCAGGGGCACTAAGCTAGCCACTTTTTACTTTCATGTGTGTTTTGAGACAGGGTCTAATGTGCTTATAGCCTAAGTTGCTGGGGCTGGCTTTGAACTTGGAATTCTCCTGCCTCAGCCTCCCAGGCTGTTGGGATTACAAGCATGCGCTACCATGCCCAGCTTGGCTTGGTTTTTAGTTGTAAAATGTTAGGTTAAAAATTATTTGGCTAAATTAAAGCTGTTAACTTGTACTATTTCTGGGTTTATAGTCAAAGTGTACCCAACTCAAGGAGAAGAGGACCTATACTTCCTGGCCCAGGTGAGAGAGGGACAGAAATGGTTATGGCCTAGTGGTACCCCTAGACTGCCTGTGAAGGGAGGTCAATTCCCACCAGGAGGGGTGCATCAGTTCCACAGGCTAATGGCAGTAACAGGTGTGATTTAACAAGAAAGTACAACATAACAACACAAGGGAACAGGCTCTGCTTTGGGCCAGGATCTGCAAACAGACAGACAAAAACCAAACAGGAGGATCGGGGCTATGAGGATGTCTCATAAAACTGCATTGTGATGGAGGAAGTAAGTGAAACACACTTAAATTTAATCACAGGAAGAAAGGAGCAGAAACCAAGAGGAAAGAACACAAGGGACCAATAAACATAAAGCCTGTTTGAAAAATCACCCAGTAGAAAGACCAGAGAGTGAGCTCCTAAGAATCTGGGGAGCATAGTCAGGGATGGGAGGGAAAAGCCACCTGGGCTTACAAAGGTGGCTTCAAGGTATGAAGAAGCACACTATGACTTGGGCCTAATGTGCATGCAGTGGTTTAGATGGATCCCCCATTTGGCAGTGCTGAGGTGCTACAGTTCAGTGTCACTCTGCTAGCTACAGGCTTTATGGCAATCAGGAGGTCTTTGTTATTGCTCCCTACCCAGCAAGGATAGGCAAAGGCCATAGCAAAAGAAATGAGAGAGCGAGCTGTGACCACGGATTTTCTGCAGATCTACATTGCATTAGTGAGTTGGATAAGTATGATCTAAAAATGGAAAGAACTCCTCCTGTCATTTTTGTTTGTACCACAGGCACTGGAGGCCCACCTGACACAGCCCAAAGTTTTGTTAAAGTCATACAGGACAAGATTCTGCCTGCTGGTTTCCTTGCTCATCTGTGGGGTGAATTATTGGGTTTGGATGATTCAGAATATACTTACTTCTGCAATGGTGGAAAATAATTGATAAATAACATCAAAAACTTGGTACCTAATGTTTCTCTGACACTGGACACACAGTGTCACTTCAGAACCTGTGGTTGAGCACTGGATTGCTGGACTCTGGGCTGCCCTCATGAAGCATTTTCAGCTAAACAGAGGAAAAGAGGAGATGAGCTCATCTCTCCCAAGGGCATCAAAGGCCTCCTTGAACACAGATCCTCTGAAGCCAAGCTGCCACATATTGAGGTACAAGTCGGCCTTCTAAGGATACATAATTCAGGAAGACAGCATTTGGAGGTTTCAGAAATAAATAAAAGGAACAGGGGTAAAGCAAGTGATTTGATTGATGACTTTGAATCCTCTCTGTCTGTTCAGTAACCCCACTCTCACAAGCCTCTCTGAGTACCCCTGCTTTACCCCCAGAATAGACAGGTGCCTCTGCAGGAGTCTCTTGGCCAGGAGGGAAGCCAAGTGTCTGTGACTTCAGCAGATCCAGTCTTTCACGTTCTGATTTCAAAGGCAGCTCAGCTTAATACAAACGATGCCATAAAAACCACTCTCCTGCTAGAAGGGGACATTTTAAAAATAGATGTTTTGGGGGACTGGAGTGTGGCTCAGCAGTTACAGTGATTCCCTGGCATGTGTGCAGACATGGTTTCGAACCCCAGCACCTTGTACACATTGAGTGTCACAGCCACAAAAGCCACATGAAAAACTGATTAAAATGGATTATCTCACACACTGTCCCTCTCTCTCTTTATAAAAAGAAAGAAAGAAACCAGATTTTTGCTACTAGCCTGGAGATGGCTTCAGTGTGATCTGTTTCAACAGTGATTTTGAGGTTCAGGGTCTCCTCCACAGACTGTAGCTCACAGATAAAAAGTCTGCTGCATCCTCCTCAAAATCAAGGGAGACACTAAGAAGAAAAAGGAGCTGCTTTGTCCCCACAAATCCTGGGAGGTTTTCTCTCCAGTTCCTTCTTAGCTGTTGTTTGAAATTAGAGCTGTTCCTAAAAAGGCATTTTTATGGCCATTGCTGACTATACCATCAACTATGCAGAAAAGCATAGGCTGCAAGAGCTGTGCAGTAAACAGGGAGTGTGGGATTACAACTGATTCCTGCGCCACACCTGTGCCTACTTTTTGGCTCTGCCCCTGCCCTTCTCATCCTACCAGCTGCTGCACAGTCTCCTGCTAGAACATCTTCCAAAGCTCCGACCCAGACCATAGTCATGTGCAAGCTGTCCCCTGAAGATGAGACCCTGCATGATAAGGCATGAAGAAGAGGAGCTGTAGGGCTCCTGGCCTCCAGGGACCCAGAGCTGAAGCCCTTGAGTGGCTCCCTGTCATCCACTCTGTTCCCCCACTCAGGGCCTTAGGCCTCCAGCTCAGGCTTAGTTCACCCAGGTAAGCTTCATTCTATTATCAACATTGTGGATTCCCCTCCAATGCCACCATGGTGGTTTGGCAAAAGGGCAAGAGCACAGGCAGAATGGCCACACTGTTTCCTGTTGCTTCAGCCAAACACTCAAACATCACATGCAGATGGTGGAGAAGCACTGGTTCCTAAGATATCCTCCTCTCCTCCAGTGACAAACTCCTTCCCTTTACCAGCAGCCCCCTTCACCCCACCATAATGGTGGGCCCTGAAACCAGGATGGCCCCCTTCATTGGTTTCCTGAAGCATCGAGAAAAACTCTAGGAACAACAGCCAGACAGGAATTTTGGAGCAGTGTGCTGGTTTTTCAACAGAAGGATAGGGACTATTTATTCAGAGAAGATCTCGGGAGTTTCCTTAAGCATGGGATCTTGACTCACCTGAAGGCCACCTTCTCCAGATATGCTGCTCTGCAGGAAGATTATGTGCAGGACAGCCAGCAGGTGGCCAGAAGCCTACTTCACAAGAACGGCTGCATGTACCTGTGCACAGATGCTAAGAGCATCCCAAGCATGTCAACCATACACTATGGAAGTGATAAACAAGGAGGGTGGAGTTGACAAACTAGAAGCAGTAAAAACTTGGGCTACTTTAAAAGAACAAAAATGGTATCTTCAGGATATTTGGTCAGAGTAGTGGAAATTATGGAAGACAATTTAAGAATTTTTGACTGAACATATGAAAAGACAATTTTACTGAAGCTGAGATTTTAATTTTTCTTAAAATATTTCTTTAAGGAAGTGGAATAGAGGGTAGATCACTTAGCATAGGGGAACACCTGATGTGATTTAATGCAAATAAATGCACATAGTTCAAAGCATGACTCAGCACATGGGAAGCATGTGAAACAAATGAAGGGAGTATTGGGGTGGATTAATATGGAACCATTCCTGAAAACAAAAAAACTATTTCACTGCCATTTACTGAATACTTCAAGTGTCCAAACTCTTCATATATATTATGTGGTGGGTTCCATTCTCCCTTCTCAGGAAATAGAAGCTGAAATTCAGTGAGCTTAATTAACTAACCCTGGTGAACAAGTCCATAAGGCTGATCTGGGATTTGCCAACTGTGAGCTTCTAAAGCCCATGCACTGGGCCATTATCTTATGTGGCCTCCCCCAAACAAACATGGATCTTGTGTAGTGAAGACCTCTCTCAGGAGGACAAAGGTAGAATGTTCTTTGTTTGCTTGTCTTTCCTGAGTTACTATCAAATTGTGTGCAATTTCTGTCATTCCAGGAGCCTGTGTCAATGCTTCCCATGTGCTTGAATCACAGTCTTCAAAACTGCACCTTAACTCAGTAGAAAAATGACTAGGGTGAAGCCCAGGCAGAGAACTGTATTATACCATTTTAAATATTCCAAGTCAGTCCAGTTTATCTGCACTTCATGCTAAGGCTCTATTTATGTAGTGGCTAATTATCAGCTATCAGACAAATTCTTTATAAGTAAACTGGGCATGGTAACACTTCCCAGAAATCTGGGAGGATGAGACAGGAGGATCTGATGTTCAAAGCTAGCCTCAGCAAATTAGCAAGGCCCTAAGCGACTTAGTGTCTCACAATAAAAGATAAAAAATAAATAAATAAAAAGGGCTGGGGATATAGCTGATAAAGCACTCTGGTTTCCATCACCAGAACCAAAAAACAAAATGAAACAAGTCCAAAAGAAACAGCAGCACAAAAAACAATAATACATTCTCTAAATAAAAGGCCAAATAATTATAATTCTGCATTATTTGTGAATATAAAAATATAATAATTCACAAATAAATGCTCCTAGTTTCACATGGAATGTCATGTTCAGTTAAATATTCAAAGATAGCTATTGGTCTTCTGGTAGCATTTTAAAGGAGAAAACATAAAAAAGGAATTGATAGGGGGCTGGAGGGGTTTCTCAATGGTTATGGTGCTTGCCTGGGATGGGTGAGGATGCAAATTCAAACCCCAGCACCTTGTACTCAACAAAGTGTCATCAAAGAATGCCACCTGAAAAACTAAATAAAATTAATTCTCTCTTTCTCTCTCTCGCACTGTCCCTTTGTCTTAAAAAATAAAGGAATGAATAGGTTTACCACCTGTTCCTCTGTGACACCTGCAGAAGGCAAATTAGATGCTTGTGGATGTTTATGTTGTCAGTTTGCTCTTCTCCACCTCAATCCCTAATATTCATGAGATGAAATTTATTAGCCCAATTTATTATCCCAATCCCAGGCCTGGTAAGAAGGGAAGAAAGTAAAATGTACTGAAGCGTGGACCAAAAATACATTTGTCCTCCCACAGCCTTGTGGAGCTTAGGAAACTTCCCCACATGTTCCGTGCCCTGTGCCCCCCTAGCGAATCTGCCTTTCATCCTCCAGCCTGTTGCACAGCTCTCACCTGGAACTGAACTGTTCATGCGGTAGGTGGTGCTCACCATAGTTTCTTTCCATACAAATTGCTGTGTCTAAACTATAAAAAGGCATCTGATAAAGGTCAGCCCCTTTGTATTCCTGTTTGGTGAAGACATTTCTGTTTCATCTTTGGCTTTTGGGGCAGTTTGGGCACCAGCTGCCTGTCAGAAATGCCTGCTACCTTCCTTGTCCTCTTTAAGATTTTCCCACCTCCTTCCTTTTTCTTCTTTTAAATCTTATGTCTCTGTTTATTTGAGTGTGTTTTAATTTTGATTTTTTTTTTTTTTGGTGTGGAGGACTAAATGCGGAAGTGCTTTGCCACTTAGCTACATCTCCCAAGGGATGACCCTAAAGACCACCTCCTCCAGCCACACCTTAGTCCCCTTAGGGGATTAGCTCACTGATTGAGTTATGGCTCTCATAACCCAATCCTTTCAGCTCAGCTTTCTGCAGTGTCTCATGTGAGCTTTCGGGGGACACCTCACACCCCAAACATCACACAGCACATAGCATTTGATCAGGTCCTATCCTTTCACTCCCCTGGCCCCTTCCCTTCCTCCACTTGGCTCTGCTGTGTTATTATTTTTTAATTAGTGTATTATAATGAGATATCAAAGTGGATTCACTGTGGTATATTCCTATATGAGCAGAGCATAATTTGGTGGATTTTGTTACCCAGGATCTCCCCATGCTCTCTTTTCTCCCTCCCACTCCATCCCAAGAAGGACTTTTAGAATTTCTATGCCATGAGGAATCTGAAACTCTCCTGCAACAAAATAACTTCTTTCTCATATATCCTAAATGCCTTATCAAGATCAGTGAGAATCTTATAAAGCAAGCAGTTACCAGTCCTGTCCAAACTTCCTTATTCAGAAAGTCAGGTTCTTATTGAGAGCCAAGAAAGTTTGCTTCCTTTTAGGCAGAGTGGGTGTCTCTTTGGGGGTACTCTCCTCAATGCTTGCATTTCACTTCCAGGATCCTGACACACTCTTCTTAGTATCTGTGTCACTCAGCTTTTCATTCCTGTGACTAAAACACCTGACCCTAAGGACTCAGAGGAGGAAAAGTTTATGTTGGCCTTGCAGTTGCAGAGGTACTGTTTCTGGTCAGCTGACTGCACAGCCCTGGACATCAGGGAGGCAAGATACTGAGAGCTGGAGCCAGAAGTGTGATAGGAAGACAGGGCAGGAATCTTCAGTGTGACAATTTTGCGCACAAGGTATCTAATGAGCCAGACAGCACACGATCAAGCACTTATGAAAAAGTAAAACAATATATTAGTATTTCTTACATTGATTACATATCAAATGATACCATTTTGCATATATTAGGGTAAAGAAAATATATTAATTAAATTAATTTAACTGTTGACTTTTGAAAATGTGGCTCGCAAATTTGCATACATGGCTCACATGATAAGTCTATTGGACACAATCTGACCTATGCTCCCTTCCTCAGAGTCATTATTTCCCCTGTCATTTTACTCTAGTGATAAAGTTTGCTCTGCCTAAAAGACCCCACAATACATCCCCAGAAGAGGACTCTGTAGCTGCTTTTCCTCTCTTGGGAACATTCTTTACCAAGCTTTCCTCATGGAGATCACTTCTTCATTTCCTGCTCACCCCCTCATGTAAACCATCCCTTTCTCTGCCCTTACCCTATTTTATCTTTCTTTCCAGCAGTTAAGCAGGTACCGCATCCCTTGTTATCCACTCTGTGTCTAGTGGAAATGATTGGACAGATCAATGCTATGGGATATTGTGTTTTGCTGTAACCCAACTTCTTGATGAGGTCCAATCAAAGACAGTTTTGCCCACATTGTAGGACTGTCTCCTCTTTCAGCCTTGGCATTTCCAACCTGCTTAGCTTCCTCCACATATGTGTGACATCATCTTTCCGTCAGTCTGAAGGGCCATCCTGAGTCTCAGGGTCTTTACAGTGTTCTCCTATGATGGGAAGTTGACTTTCCCAGCCTGCCTGTGAGGAGACACTCCAAGCCACTCATTCACAGCTTCTGGAGGGTTCTCAGTCTGGGTTCTCTCTTTTCACCACAGTAGAGGGCAGCAGAGTCCTTTCCACAGGGAATTTCAACAAAGAAGACCAAGCAGATGAGGCTGTCCAGGCTTAAAACCCCTTTCAGGAGTAGCTTATGAGTGGAGCCCTAACAGTTCTAGGATGAGGTTTACTGCAATGGCATACTTTCTCATATCTCTAATTGTAGAGATGATTCAAACTTCTAAAGAAGTGGTGTTTGCATATTTAGACATTAGAGCATTATAGCAACCTTGTCTGAAAAAATTGTGATTTAATGATTATTTAAATTCTCAATCTCTCTCTCTCTCTCTCTCTCTCTCTCTTTCTCACAGGAATTTGAACCAAGTGGTGCTTTACTACTGAGAACATCCTCAGCCCACTTTTAATTCATTTTTTTTGAGGCACAGTCTTGCTAATTTACTGAGGTTCTCAGCCAAGTTGCCCATGCTGGCCTCATAATTGAGCTCCTCCTGCATCAGCCTCTCAAGTTGTTGGAATGAGAGGCACAGACCACTTTGCCCAGCCACAATCTCTTAAATTCCTAATTTTTCACTTAAAATATACACTTGATCTTAGTCAAAAGGCAGAGAAGCAGCAATCAGTAAAAAACATACTGAAGTGATGATTTTCCAAAACTTTTTAAAAATAAGGGTGGAGTGAGAAAAGGAAAAGGGGGAAATTCCATCTAAGCCAAAGAAAGATCAGTGGACTAGATGACTGGGATTAAGCAGGAGGGAGAAGGGACGGGATAAGGGAAGAGTGTGGAATGAATTTGACCTAACTTTCCTATGCACATAATGAATCTGACTCAGTGAATTTCACCGCCATGTATATGCATTAGATACTAGTTTTAAAAACTCTAAAGGTAAATAGCAGAAAGATCAATAAAGTAGAGGGAAGGGAAGGGAACAAGGGAGGAGGTAAAATGGAATATTGGGTACTGAAGTGAGTAAATTTTATTCTATGCCTGCATAACTATGTCATGATGAATCCTGATGTTATGTGTAACTAAAAAGAACCAGATAATAAAAAAATTCAATGACCTTTTAAAAAGTACCTATTGTTGCCAGATTAACTTTAGTGCATTTGTTACTTGCCTTTATCTGGCTGTGTAGGTGATGTTTTCACTTTTAACGCTCTTTCATTCTCATTTAATCCACTGGGTTAGGCTCCAGAGGTAAACACTGGGATTTTGGTGTAACAGTTTTATTGTTTATTTATTTTTATTTGGCATTGTAAATGGGAAAAATGTGACTACCCTTTGTTAAATCTGCACTCTCTATTAATTGATACTAATCAGTTACTAGACTACATACTAGAACTTGGGATTTAAAACCTGTGAAACCTTATCTAACCACTCAACAATTAAGACCACCTGGCTGCTCACCTAGCTGGAGGCCCTGACTCTTCCCACATGGACTTGATAATGAATTGCATTAGGAATAAGGCAAACAGTAGCTGTCCTTCATACAACAAAGCAGAATGGATATTTAACCATTTAACCCTGAATAACTAAATCCAACAAAAAAATCCAAAGCTTCAAAAGGCAAGCAGCAGAGAGTATTCAAGTATTAAGACACAAAATGGTCAATCACAGCAACATCCATGGTGGGATCTTGCAGGGCCTGTCCAAGCCATTGCTGGCCTCCTGCTCTTCGTGGGCCTCTCCACTGGCACAGAGGAGCTGCGTAGGTGTGCTGGTGAACAGGCCTCTGGGCTAGAGGAAGACATAGGTGCTGGCACTCAGGGTTGTGAGCTTGAACAGCCCCAGGACAGGCCAGTTGCTGCTGGGCAACACAGGTGGCACAGCCTGGGGCTCAAACACATGACTGCAGCTGGCTTGATGTGGCTCATCTTCAGGGAGCCATTCTTCCTTACCCTGCCAGCATGTGGTAGTCCTATGAGATATACCTGTCTGCCTGTTTCTCTTTCTTCTACAAGTTCTAAGCCTTAGGTTATGCATCTTGGTCTTCAATCAATTCTTTTTCATTTATTTAATAGAAGGTATTTGAAAAGCTTTCAGTGTTCACTCTTTATAAAAATACATGGATGCCACTACTTCCAGCACAAGGTTTTGCTAGAAGAATATTTGGGAAGACACAGAAGAGGAAAGAAGCTGGTTCTGTGTCTCTTAGGATGATCTTATTGATCTCCTTCCATTGTTTATTTCTTTGGGTCATTATGCTGACTAAACGTTTGTTTTGCTATTTTTCCTTCCTGCTCTAAACCTTAGTGGATCATGATGTATTATTCTTTTTCTAATACTGGACATGACACTTCTAAGAGAACACAATAGTTAGAAATTAAAGAAAAGAGATTTGCTATGGTTTATATGAGATGCCCCGAAAAAGATCATGTGTGAGACATTGCAAGAAGGATTAGGGGTGAAGTGATTGATGCACACCACATGACACCCACCTCATGAGCTGGGGTGCCCCCCATGAGCTCCACTGAGTTGGAAAAAGTTAATGGGCACACTGTCTCTATGGCTGCACGAGTGCCTAGGTGGCCTAGCATGTTGAAACTGCCCTGCCTCCACATGACCCTCAGAAAAACACAGGTACACAGGTGCACTATACCTCCAGAGACACCATGCCAGAACTGCCAGGAGACACACCCACAGCCATCACTCACACTGAGGCCAGCCAAAGCAACTACTGATGTTATACAACTGCAATCATCTGGAACCAAAACCAGTCACTGCTTCGAACCAAAAATCTAACCCATATCTTCAGGAGAAAGCAAACAAAACAAAACAAAATCTGAACACCACTCTATAAAATTGGCATGGAAGGCAGACATGCCAGGTCCACATATAACTAGATGTGAATATAGGAAACAAGAAAACAAGACGGTAAGATGACATGATGCCTTCAAAGGAATACAACAGTTTCCCAACATTTTTAAGAAAATGTACAAAATGTCTGAAAAGGAATTTAAAAAGTGATAAAATAAAATGTTATCACAGTGAAAGATCAAAATCAAACAACAGCCCTAGCTACTGTATATTCTTCACACTTGAACAAAATCTCCAAATAGTCATTGTTACCTTTTGCATTCTGCTAAGGGGCTGGAGTTGCTAGAGCTGTCCTCTTATCTCTGGGGCATGAGGCCCACAAGAGTGGGGACCTCTCTGGACTCTGTTCCTGCCTACCACACAAAAGCCTCCTGATAAACATTTATCAATGGATTCCAATTTCAATTACAAAAATGGCAGTTCTCTAAAACATTTAGCCTTCTCCCTCCCAACCTACACTTTCTAAACCATCACTCACCTTCTTAATTATACTCCCGCCAAATTTCCTTGAGTCACCTAAGTCCTGCCCTAGAAGCATAGCTTGGTGCATCAATTTACGGGAATATAGCCAAGCCCTTGGAACAAAATAACAGCTTTAATGTGTGCATGCAGGGGGTTCAAATACCTTCAGGTGTTATTAAAACATGGAAATGACAAGCTCCAGTGGTGGAGCAGACAACACCCACCCAAAA
Organism: Aplodontia rufa; assembly: GCA_004027875.1. Lineage (NCBI taxonomy): Eukaryota > Metazoa > Chordata > Mammalia > Rodentia > Aplodontiidae > Aplodontia > Aplodontia rufa. The sequence goes on from PVKS010032030.1 coordinate 13,259, forward strand.
GACACAGGTGATAAAATCCAAACTTTCTAAATAAACTGAGAGTCCATGGAGTAGATCTAATAATAATAAAAACATACATATGCACTTGAAAAGTTTTCTGAGGATCGTTACAGACTTTCCCTTGAGTCTGATACACAAAGAATGAGAAATAGGATAGACTAGTGAGGTGGATACTACAAGGTTATTTCCCATTTTTTATTGAGAAATTTATTATTGAACAACCATACAAGTTTTTAAGAAAATAATATAAAATGTGTATAGATTCTGGATATTAGATTTACCCCCAGAAGCACCCTCCCAATTACCCACCCTTATCCCAACCTTCCCCTTCCCACAATATCTCTAAAAAGTATTAGGTTGTATAACATTACACCTTATCTGGATTTAACACATGATAATAGACCACCTTTCTTCATGGCCAGGGTCTAAATCCAGCCTCCACAGATGAGTGGAGTTCAAGTTTTTTAATCTCAACAAGAAGGTATGTTACTTTCATCTCTATAGTGAATTATTCTTCAGTATTGTGGGTGTGTTCTTTTGTTGTGTTTCCAAGTACTACTTTGAGTGTATTCCTGAAATCTCTGTAATAGGAAATAAAGTCAAAATAAGACCATGTTTTGTTCTGTTAAAATGCAAAACCAATCAGTCAGTTGATTATTTCATTCAAAATTAGATGATTTGATTGGCATTATCTTCAGAGAAAAGACCTGAAAATAACCACACAATCTGGAAGAACTGTTCCCCAAGAAAACACTCTTTTACCTGGGTGTGGCCTTCCATATGTTCCCTTCTTGTGTCTGCTTTTCCAATCTTGATTGATCATTAACTGAAAGCACCTCTAAAGCTAGTTGTTAAATCCATAATTATTACCTTGGGTTTTCTGAGATCCAAGTAAACTTTCATCTGAAAAGATGGATCACTCTTGTGAGGAGTTAGCAATGAGCACAGAATGTAAAATGAGGGTTTTTGTAAACATCTTTCTGGAATAACATTACACAGTTTTCCCCACATATTTATTGGTGCATTATACTTGTACATTATGATGGGATCTGTTGTTACATATTCACGCATGTACATTATATCACAATATATTTTGACCAATACCCCTTGTTATGGTTTGGATATTAGGTGTTCTCCAAAAGCTCATTTGTGAAACAATGCAAGAAAGCTTGGAGGAGAAATGATTGGGTCATGAGATCCTTAACCCCAATCAGTGAATTAATCCTCTGATATGGTTAACTGAGAAGGAACTGAAGGCAGGCACAGTGTGGATGGAGGAGGAAGGACTTGGGGTATATGTTTTGTATCTGAGGAGAGCAGTTTCTCTCTGCTTCTTGATCAATGTGTGAGGTGCTTCCCTCTACCACTCTTGCACTGTGATGTGCTGTTTCATCTCGTGCCCTGAGGAATGGAATCTGCTGTCTATGGACTGAAACCTCTGAAACCATGACTGCAGAAATAAACTTCTCTCTATTAAAATTGGTCTTGTCAGATATTTTAATACCAGCAACAAAAACCCGACCAAAACACCCCTCCTCAGCATTCACCCCTCCCTGCCTATCTCCTACCCCCCTGGTCTCTTTCTTCCACTGATCCCCCTTTGATTTTCATGAAATCTACCTCCAACCTTCTTTTCCTTTTTCCTCGCTGCTTCCACATATGAGTGAAAACATACAATTCTTAGCGTTCTGAGTTTGACTCATTCATTTAACTTAATGGTCTCTAGTTCCATCCATTTTCCTGCAAACAATGTAATTTCATTTTTCTTTATGGTTGAATAAAACTCCACTGTATGTATGTATGTATGTATGTGTGCGTGTGCATACACAGTACATTTTCTTTATTCATTTAGTCATTGATTGGCACCTAGGCTTGTTCAATAGTTTGGCTACTGTGAATTGTGCTGCTGACATGGGGATGCACACGTCATTGTAGCATGTTGACTTTAATTCTTCAAGGTAAATGCTGAGGCGTGGTACAGCTGACTCCTATATGATGGTTCAATGTTGACTTATTTGAGGAACTTCCATACTGATTTCCATAGTGGTTGTGTTAATTTACAATCCCACCAATAATGTAAGAGTGTTCCTTTTTCTCCACATCCTCTTGGGAATTTAGTAGTGTTTATATTCTTGATGGCTGCCATTCTGACTAGTGTGGGATGAAGTCTCACTGTAGTTTTGATTTGCATTTCCCTAAAACCTAATGGTGTGTATTCTTTTTTCATATATTTATTATTGGCTACTTTCATTTGTTTTTCTTGAGGAGTGTATGTTTAATTAATTTGCCATTTATTAATTGAGTTATTTATTTGGTGTAAAGTTGTTTGAGTTCTTCATATATTCTAGATATTAACCCTATAGTACCTAGCAAAATTTGTTATCCTTCCTGTAGCTTCTCTCTTCCCATTTCTAATTGTTTCTGTTATTGTGCAAAAGTCTTTAAATTTGATGCTTTCCCATTTATTAACTTCTGGCATTATTTCCTGAGCTTTAGGAGTCCTACTGACAAAGATGCTGCCGGTGCTTATATGCAGGAATATTGACCCTAAATTTTCTTCTGGGAGTTACTCAGTTTCTGGTCTAATTCCTAGATATCTTATTGAGTTTGAGTATATTACTATGAGGATTGAGAGAAAAGGATCTAGTTTCCTTCTTCTTAAAAGGGATAGTGCAGCAGCATCTGTTATAAAGCCTGTCTTTCTTCAATGTATGTTTTGGCATCTTTGCCAAAGATCAGATGAAGAGAGATGTGTGGTTTATCTTTGTGTAGTATATTCTGTATTTCTGGTGTATGCTTTTTCTTATGCCAGTACTGTACAGTTTTTGTTATTATAGCTGTGTACTGTAATTCAGAATCAGATGTTGAGATTTCTCCAGCATTGAATTTTTTGCTTAGAATTTCTGGGATCTTTATTCTTCAAATGAATTTTAGGACTCTTTTTCCCAAGGACAGTGAAGAATGTTAGTGCTATTCAGATGGGGATTGTACTGAATGTCTATATTCTTTTACCAATATTAATTATGCCTACTTATGGACATGAAGTCCTTTTAATCTTCTCAGGCTTTCTTCAATTTCTTTCCTCAGTGTGGTATAGTTTTAATTATAGCATTCTTTTACTGCCTCAATTAGATTTATTCCTATGTATGTTACTTTTGGAGGCCATTGTGAATGGATGTGTATTCCAGGGCTAGAAGATGATGAAAGACAAAGGAAGACATGTCCAAGCCTGAGATGTTAGTTGAGGAAATGTCTGCAGAACTCCAGAAGCAGACACTCCACAGGCATTTTCTCCTTGCAACATGGGTCTTATTTCTCAAATTACATGGCATTTCTTGGTGGATTTTCATCTCTTGGAGTTGTCATGTATTGATTCTGCCTCTGGACCAACTGTAATGTGGTCTATTTCACCAATCCCACCAAGTCTGCTTCCACTGATTTGGGAGGAGCTGCTGGTTTTCCTCTCTGATGAGCCTCTCTTGATGAACATCCCTCATGCTCCTGCACACCAGGATGGTCTGGAAGGACACATGTGTCCTTTCCACCACAACCCAATTCATCCACAGTTCAGGGGACACTGTAAGCATGGTGAACCAGTGTGCTCAGCTGGATTCTCAGATGTCCTTGCTAGGATGTGCATGTCTTTAAAATGACTTTATCCTTAAGTAACAAAGGAGGATGGGAAAAGAAAAAGAAAAATTGAATTTCTTATATTTTTATTATATGTTTAGCTAGTCTCAAATCACTATTCTATAAATAAGAAGTAAATAAATAGTTCACCTTACCCTAAAATGGTATAAAGACTTGAATTAATAAATGTAGTTTGGTCAGTTTGCTTGGAGTAGACTTAATTCATCATGAGTTTGATTCCCCAAAAATGAATTAGATGATTTTTAGAATTATAACACCTTCCTCACATGAAGAGATTATACCTCCCTATACCGGAATTGGTGTGTATGTAAATCCTTTTTCTAAAAATTAGTTACTGCAGAGAAGGCAAACTTTAAATTAGTAAGGGCCAAAATCCATAAACACCAACAAGGAAAAAATAAATTCCTAAATTTTGATTCAAAGTACGTGAAAGTGGTAATATATAACATGAGACTGTATGGGCTGTGTGCATGAAGTCCACTTCTAATATATTCTAATGTCCATTAAGGACACTGGAGGAAAGAACGTTAATAATTTACCAATTTTCTATATTGCTATTAAACAAGAAAGTATTGTTTTTACCCTAATGTGAATCATTGTGTAGGGTATATTTCTTTAAAAGGCACATGGGTGGATTTTATGAGCTATTCCCCCCCTCAACATAGACACTGAAGTCAACATAGTCCACAGTTACAGTTAAATCTCTGTTTCTGTGTGTATGTGTGTGTGTATGCATGTTTGTGTTTCTGAAAAATTACTTTTAGAGCTGAGTTCTCAAAACACTGACTTTGAGGCTTCCCTCCTATGTACTGCTGAATGATACTTTCAAATTGACCCCTTCTACACATGTGTGTATATATATACACAAACACATGCACAGTATAACCATAACGAATAACCAGAAAGAAATGTTCAAGGAGGTATTTTCTTCACATAAAATAACATACATGCACAGCTATCCACAGAGGAACTTGGAAAACAACAAATTTAAGTTGATAGAGCAGATACTATGCTTTTAATATTTCAGATGTGTTAAGCAGATGCATGATGAATGAAGCCTATCAGTCAAACTTAATTCACATATTTTAATTATTCTATTCTTCTAGTTTTCTAACTGTGTATAGATCAGAGCAATAGTAGTAAATTTTTAGTGACACATAAGATGTGTGTGTATTTGCCAATGTAAGAACTGAATTAATGTGTACATTTTTTCCCATTTAATTGTTCATCTAAAGCAAACAAGTACCTGTGCTCCTGGAAAATATTACATGAATGTCACATGTAAAATTTGAATTCACTAACATATTTTTAAATATTTTGTAGAAATACCACAAATAATTCAAACAAAGCAAAAATGGCATGGCAATCTAGGCCTATTCTTACAAGTGTTTCTTTTTTGTCTCCAGAAGGTTTTCTTCTACCCTAATAGAATTATGCTTAATTTATTTTATTCAGAAATTTATTTTCATCTTCTTGGTTCATGCTAGGCTATACTATTCAAGTTTTCACAATGTGTTATATTTGGGCATATCCACCACAGTCCTTTGTGCAAAAGGCTTAGCTCCCAGCTGATGACATCATTGGCCTAGTTGGAAGAGAACTGCATTGGGAGAATGCTTTAAAGGGTACATTCTGTCCTTGGGCCTTCCTCTCCCTCTCTGTGCTACCTGGCCACTGTAAGGTATGGCTTTGCTCTGCCACATTCTTAAGCCAAGATGTACTGCCTCAACCAAGTCACAGAAACAATGCAAACAGCACACTATGCACTGAAACCCATGACACAATGAGCCAAAATAAATCTTTCCTCTGCTAAGTTGATTTTCTCAGGCTCACTGTTACAGTGACAGAAAGGTGACTAACTCAGAAAAGTGGTCCCCAAATGAAGGGTTGTCACTGTGACTACATCTGACCATATGGCTCAGAAGCCTTTGGCACTGGTTTGTGAGAGGAGTTTGGAAAGGTCTAAAGATGTAGGGTAGGGAAGTCATAGAATGTTGGAAGTGGAGCCTAATGCAGCATTCTGGTGTGAGCTGAAGAAAGCAGAAAGCTGATAGGAATGCAGATGGTAGAGCCTGTGCTCATGAGGTTTCAGATGGGAATGAGAACTCTTTTGGACATTGGAAGAAAGGCCATTTATGGACATTCTAAGAAATAATTGGCTAAATTTTGTCAGTGTTTTAGGAGTTTCTGTCAGTCTTGAGTTTGACAGTGATGAGCTACACTATCTGGTGGAGGAAATTTCAAAGCAGCACAGCATTCAAGTGATGGCACAGGTATTTCTGGCTGCTATTAGCCAGGTTTCCTGTGAGAATCCAGAGCAAAGAGCAGAGCAGAAAGATTTGAATGTCCTGCCATTGGGATGTAAAGATGCTAAGTTGTGCCCAAGAGAGGTAAAAATGCTGAAGAGACTGGAGCCATTAAGGAGAAAGCCAAGCACTTTGCAGTGGGAGAAGAGGAGAGATACCTTGAGAGTATCTCAGGAGTTGACCATATCACCCACCCAGGCTCAAGGGAGTAAAAGTATGAAGGCCTTAGAAAGACTGCTTTGACAAGAGAGCACTGGGGGCCTGGCATATAAATGGTAGTGGGGAATTATCTCCAGGTAAATTCTTCCTCCACATTCACCTGTCCAGGACAGAGGGTGCTATGGTCGTGGTTCAAGGGCTTTGGCTACTGCTTCTTCTGGCAGCACACCTTGGCATCACCATACGGTGCTCCTTTTGTAGGCATACAGAATGCAAGAGTTGTGGGGTCATGGACCATTCCACCCAGATTTCAAAGGGAACCTTGGGGGACTTGGCAATGTGTGGCAGGGTCAGGATCCCTGACAGCAACAACTGCAAGGGTGATATGCATGTGTTTTGTTTGCCCACAGGTAAAAGTGAATGAGATCAATATGATCATAATGGAATAACTATGAAATCTGACACTGTCTTTAATGGGAATGTATTGCCTTATGAGACTCTCTTTGGAACAAACCAATTTCATGTTTCTCATTTTTAGCCTTCTGCTTTATGAGAGGAAGGAGCTGCCTAAAGTGGTGATGCAGGAATCCTCTGCCATTAGTGATGCATATTGCCTTTATTCATTTTCCCTTTCTTATTCCCAGGCTATCAACTTCACTTTGCATTCCCTTGATCTTGTTTTTTCTTTTTCTTGAGCTAATTTCAGGGGTTGATCTCTGACAACAATTGACATGAAATGGAAGTATCCACTTCCAGGAGAATTGAGCACCATCATCTCTGCTCAGTTCCAGAAATAGAAAGCAAGCAAGCAAGCAAGCAAGCAAGAAAGAAAACTAAAAAGAAAGAAAAGGAAAGAAAAAGGAAGGAAGAGGGATAGAGGGAATATGTAGTAGTATTGGAGGAGGGGGGCCAGGGAACGGGTCTGAATCAAGATTCTGTGAAATGCTGATTCCTACACAGGCTCTGATCTGACTTTCAAAGAAATACCCTATATCTCTGCTTAATCTACAGAAGAGGTAACTTGGGACATTGGCCTTCCTCCTCCAGGCTGCTAGCATCCTTGACACAGCCAACTGTCTTTCTCCCTACACTCATTTCACAGGCATTGGTTTTCCTATGGGAAGAGATTCCAGACTGGAGTTCATCAACAATGAGAACAAGTGGTCCCCTGGAACCTCCAGAAGGACGGAAAAGGGAAAATACACCATCAAAATTAAGGAGCTCATTTTATATTAAACTTACTTCTATCATTCACTGATGTAAGAATAAGCTTGGAACAGCCTCTACTGAAACTACACATGACTGACAATAGAGAAACAGGACAACTTTAAATTAAGCCTGGCTCTTTAGAACTAATTAACAAAGACATAGATAGGCATATGTGTTTTGAAGATACTTTACTGTAATAAAGAAAACATATACTCCCAGCCTATACAGTACTATATGCCTGTAATCCCAGGTGCATGAGAAGCTGAGGCAGTTAGATGGGATTGCTTGAACCTGGTACTGGAGACCAGCCTAGGCCAGTGTTTTATCTGTTGTGTTGCTGTACCAAAAGACCTGACAAGAACATCTCTGAAGACAGAAACTTTATTTGGGGCTCATGGTTTCAGAGGCTTCATTCCATAGACAGCCTACACCATTGCTCTGGGCACAATGTGGGGAAGAACATCATGGTGGAAGGGCCCAGTGGAAACAGCGCCTCACTTTATAGCATGGTCAGGAAGAAGAGAGAGAGATAGAGGAACAGAGAGAGTAAGAGAGAGAGAGAGAAAGATAGACAGACACATGGAAAGAGATAGAAATGTGGGAAGAGGCCACATGGAAGGTGCACTTTTACAGGGCATGCCTCTAATGATCCCTATTTGCAAACAACTATCACACAGTCCATCCATTCAAAGTAGGATGTACTGATTAGGAGACAGACAGCCCTTCTTATCTTATCATTCCACATCTGAATATTCTTCATTAATAAAAGTTTTTGGGGAATACCTCACATCTAAATTCTAATGGTAAATGGACAAGAAATTAGTATAATGGATATCCTGGTCTTTGTATAATGACCAAATAGAGGTGAGGGGAATACCATTTGGGGTGTACTTCTACAGATTAGGAAAAAGGAGAGTAAGAATTTGAATCTACTTCTGAATAATACTAACTTGTGCTCTTTATATTTGATCATGTCGTGATAGTGAATATTTTAGTTATTTTATCAAATTCAATACTTGTTATCCTTAAAACTATTATTCATTTTCCAGAATTTCCCAAAAGTAAATCTGACAGAGCTAAAGCTGATGAAAAAATCAGGAAGATTGGTAAGCTCTTTGGAGATTGATATTCTTGTTGCTATTCATTCATTTCAAATTACAAATATTTCATGCACTCATTATTTTGTTTTTATTGTTAGAAAAGCAAAATGTGAGGTTGGAAAACCAGAAAATAGAACCTGCTTTTGAGTTTAAATATGAGTTGTCCCCAAAAGCTCATGTGTGGGACAATTCAAGAATGTTGAGAGGTGAAATGATTAGATTATGAGAGCTGTAGCAACAGTGAATTAATGCACCGATATAGTGTATTAGTCAGGGCTCTTTCGAGGAACACAACCAATGGTAGTTTTTATGCTCATAAAGAGATTTATTAGATTAGCTTCCATAGCCAGAAGCTGGACAGTCCCACAGCCTGCTATGTGCAGGCTGGAGAGTTGAGAACAAGAGGGGTGAGTGAGGTGGTCCCAGTTCAGGGCCAAGGTCTGGAAACTTCTTGAGGGTCACTGGGTGCAATCCTCTTTGGGAGGAGTGTAGCTGGAGTCTGATGTCCTCAGGCAATGCCCAGCAATCAGGAATCTGCTCAAGAAGACTCAGCTTGTGTGTGCTGCTGCTTGTTTCTTCTTCCAGCTTTCCTTCACCTGTTGTACTGTGAGGCCCATGCTTAGGGTGGTTCTCTGCTTCAGTTCACTGTCCCACAGGTGAGTCATTCCTAGAAACAAGCTCAGAGTCAATCTGAAGCTGCTTTATTTTGGGCATCCCTTAGTCCATTGCTTCAACAGGAAGGAAAAATAGAGCCAGTAATTGGGAAAGAAGGAAATAGGGGGTGATATTATTGAACTTACTCACTGAGAGGAAACAAATAATGACAGTTTGAATTATGTTGATTAAGGGCACTAAATGGAAGGGGCAAGTTAGTGAACATCTATGAAAAAAATTTATACTCAAATACTATTATAAGAAATGTACTTTTTAGAATCTGGTGAGAAATATTCTTACTTTAATTGAGTAGATTTGTATTTTTGTCTTGAATTATTTGCTACATATTATGGGAATTATACCCCTTTATTAAATCCATATTTTAAAACCTATCCAGCCTACTATGGAAATGGAAGATCTTGTTGTGAATAAAACAGTAGGAATGAAGGATGTGTAAATGTTCAATTCAGGCAAATTGTTCCATGTAAATTTCTGTGGAAAGAAGCACATTAAAATAAATGAAATGCTCTCAATCTTCTTCCTAATCTCTATTATTTCTGAATGTGATGGAAA
>PVKS010032031.1:0-22929 GCA_004027875.1 Aplodontia rufa
AGTGGAAGACCAAGGCTTCATGTCAACTTCACTGGGGACTCTGCAGAGGTGGGCACTGCAGCTTCTCCATGGGGCATCTGAACACCACCCACCTTCCTAGCCAGCAGGACGCAGCCTTCTTAAATATGCACAATAACATGCCATTGCCGGTACATCCATTTTAGCACTGGGACTGAACTTTATGCCAAATTGCCTTTTCCTGGGACAAAGCACAATCATTGGTAAGAAAGCAAGAGAAAGATTATTTTATATGGAAAACAGACTGTTTTAGGCCACTTTTGCATCACTATGACCAAATACCCAACAAGAACCACTTAGAGAAGTAAAAGTATTCATAACTCGCAGTTTCAGAGGTCTCAGCCCACAGATGGCTGAGTGCATTGCTCTGGACTCAAGGTGAGGTTACACATCATGGGGGAGGAGCCAAGAGGAGGAAAACTGCTCAGCCCATAGCATGGCAGGCATGGTCAGAACTGAAAGAAGTCAGCAAGGAAGAGGTAGGTGAAGTTTGCAGAGAACAGCAATATCTCAATGGAATGGAGCCGGATTTAGGAAAAAGATTTCCTGATTTCAGACAGTTGTTAATTTATTCTGTCTTTATACATTTTCCCGTTCTGGTAATTTTAATTAAATTGAATCCTACAATATGTGGTTTTTGATGATATCTTCTTTTATTTAGCATATTTTCAAGATCGTTCTTTTCATTGCTAATAATATTCTACAGTAATGTGCATACCACATTTTATTTGTTCTCCACTTAACGGACATTTGGGTTGTTTCCATATTTGGGCTCTTTTGAATCATATTGCTAAGAAAATTCATGTATACGTTTTTATGTGGACATATATTTTAATTGCTTTTTTATGTATATATGTGCGTATACATTTATATGTGTGTTTGCATGTATATATTTATATTTGCTTCTCATTTTTCATAGCAGTTTTGTTCTATAAAGGCACCATCAACTCTGTGCATTAGCAAATAATTAATCTCTACCCTTAGATAATACACAGGTTAAGTTCCTTTGAGCCTCTGGTCACAACATTTTTGTCAACTAGTCAATAGATAGGTTTGTGTTTCTGCCTAAAGACAACATGCTTAATATATATTTCTTATTAATAATTGATAATATGTTGTATTTCCTTGTAATGCAACACTGAGAAGGCTTTAACATTTATGTGACCGTAAGCAGTGTGACTATAAATTTCTCTAGCTTTAGCTTCTCAGTGGTGTTTGTCCACTATACTTTCTTCAGTCATAACTCAGCCATTCACAACTTTAGAGGTTTTGCCCTCTTTTGAATGGCTTCATTACGTAGTATAATAATTGACATTTTCTGGAGTGTTCTTGCATACATATCAATGTGTTCCTTTCTTCTTATTTTAAATGTACAGTTTTATTAAGTGATTTATGGTGAACTCCTTGCCAATATCACTATGTTAAAGCTCAATGATGTTTACCTAACACATTTATTTTCTTTGTGAAGACTTTCACTACTTCTTGTGCTTGAGATCACTAGACAGCACTTCTGCATTACCATTGGGGACATTTCAAGCAGTGAAATCATCATCAAAAAGCAAAAAATTGCAAAACGCATAGCACTAAGTAGAACACTTATTTACTGTATGAGAGCTGAAACAAGAAGCTAGAGTGTCACTTTTTTGGCATCAGCTGGGCCTCTGTATGTCAAATGACTTGCTGCTCTTTATGAATCTGGAAATAATGATAGATTTATGTATTTGGAAGTGGAAATATTGGGTCCTGAGGTAACTCTATGTTTAAACTTTTGAGGAAATTTCAGATAGTTTTGAAAAGTGACCACATCATTTTACATTCTCACCAGGAGCATATGGGTTCCTATTTCTCCACGTCCTTGGTAGCACCTCTAATTACTTGTCTTCTTGATTATAGACATCGAAGAGATCGAGAAGTAGTATCCATTGTGGTTCTATTTGCAATTTCCTGATGGTTAGTGATGTCAAACATGTGTACATGTTTTCATTATTCTCCACCTTTATCTGTGTATGAGAATTTTTCCTCTGATTTCTTTTATGACCCGTTCCCCAGTCAAAAGTGTGTTATTCAATATACACTTATAAAAATGGTTTGCTTTTATCTTGTTATTAATTTCTAATGTCACTCCATATGATCTGATTAGATAGAAAGCTTTGTTCTTATGTACCCTCCTAAAAAATAAGTTCATGTATCTAGCTTGGTCAAATTCACTGAGGTCTCCTCCATGTACATTTCAAAATGTGTGGGGTATGGCAGTGTAAAATAGTGGTTCTGTGGCCTGGTTGAAGTGCTGCGTGGCCTGTGGGAGGTGGTAAAGCTGCTGACCCCTTGGAGTTTGCGGGTTGCCAGCAGGTAGGCTTGTATCTGTGCTCATTGGGTGACTGGTATCTTTGGGACACACCTCTCTAAGCCCCTTTGTGGGGCATACTGTGTTGCATACACGTGAGGTTTCTCACTGGCTGATTGGTGTTATCCTTAGGAAATACTTTCTGTTGGTCCCTGTGCCCAAATGAGAATTGAATTAACTGGCAACTCTGGGGGGGAGGAGGTAACTGAACTCTGAGAACCCTCCCAGAGGTCTGAGGGCACAGGAGCTACTTTCCTGGTTGCTATGATCCTTGTTATGAGATGGTGCTTGTCAGTCTGTTCAGAGACCTGGGTCTGCATATTTGGAGGTCCTGTGTTTGCTGGCTATGTCTGTTGGTTGCAGGGACACAGGGCTCACATCTGTTGCTGGCTGCTGTGGAACCTGAGCACCCACTCCCCTCTGCTAGGCCTTGTTTGTAGCAGCTCCGAGAGCTTGCAAATTTGAGACCTTTGAGTGCCTGTTCTCTGAGGACAATGTGTAACCTAGCTACCTCCACTGTGGAGGTTTTACCCATCCCCATAATTGAGGTAGGATGTCAGTTGGTCCATCTTCACCTGAGCTCCTGAAGATGATGTGGAGAGTACGGGGTTGGGACTGGCACTCTTTGGGATTTGCTTTTAGGTCCACTCTACTCTCCTTGTCCAAGATGAGGGGAAGGTTCTTTTTTCCTTTCTTTCTTTCTTTCTTTCTTTCTTTCTTTCTTTCTTTCTTTTCTTTTCTTTTCTTTTCTTTTTTTTTGTAACCTTCAGATAGCAGTCATTCCTGTATAAGTTCCTTCTAGATGGATTCCTAAGACTATTGCTTGTATTGATTAAGTTTTTCTAGGGAAGTAGGCCAATGGTGAATTCATAAAAAGTCTTCCCTGCCTGGCATGGCTTTCTGCCCACAATTTGGCCTTACTTGTGTGATCTCCATCGCTGTCTCTGATGTTCTTGTCCAGTTTCAATTTGGTTTGCTTATCCAACCACTGTGAAGGAAGTAAGCCTTATGGCTTTTCTCTCCCTTTGTTATCTCTTATCCCAACTCTGCCTTGCTCAGGGTTTGGAGTCAAGGAAGTCTTTTCCTATTTTCTACTCTGGTAACCAAATTCCAACTCCCTCCAAGTCTCAAGCTATCCAATATTAGATTTTAGGGTGTTTACTCTGTCAGCCACTTCTCTGGTCAGCTGGTCTTTCACTTCTTCATTTCTTGGCTGTGGAAAAGTGGAAGGTTGCTTCCTAAATCCACATTGCCATCTTCAATATCTTCTATCTCCAGTCTTGGATAATCATTTTACTTTTTAATCAAATCAGTTCCACAATTATTGAGTGATCACTATGCCTAGGTCACTGTGATAAGATTTCTTGCCCTTGAGAAACATTACTATGGGAAAGAACTTTGCACAGACGTATTAATTTTCTTTACTCTTGAGACATGTAAAGAACTTTGGAATTAATTTTATGAAGTGTGATGCTCTCTGATACATTATTTTTCATTATAAGTAATGTTTTAATTATAAGTAAATTCATCAACCTCCTTAAATTGATTTTGCTACAAAGAGGATCAGCAATGGCAAAGTTGATCCTTTTAAAAGACTAATAATATCCAGATATGGTGGTGCATTCCTGAAATCCCAGAAACTCAGGAGGCTGAGATAGGAGGATCACAAATTCGATGCCAGCCTCAGCAACTTAGTGAGACCCTGACACTTCTGGATTCTGTGGTGTTCAGTGTCATCCCTAGGGATGCTCCCAGCACCTGCATATCACAAAGTAATAGAAGGTGTAGAAGAGCCACCAGGAATCCTGAGCAGAGGAGAGGATTCCTGGAGAAGGGACCCCACGTCCAGAGAGCTCAAAAGACTCATCGCTTTTACATATGTCATCCTATGGACTGCTGGCATTGCTGTTTCTGATGAGAAATCAACTATTGTGTGATCCGTTGTTTTCCAGTGCCACTTCCAATAGTTTTACTCTTTTACTATGTTATATTTGTTGTAGGTAGTTTTGCTCGTATTCTATTTAAAATTTGTTGAACTTCTATGTGCAGAGGAATGCATTTCTTAAAACATGGAAAGTGTTCAGATATTATTTCTTTTTTTTTTTAAGAAAGAGAGACAGTGAGAGTGAGAGAGAGAGAGAGAGAGAAGGAGAGAATCAATTTTATTTAGTTTTTTTCATGTGACTTTCTTTGCTCCAACACTTCATTGTGTACGTGATGCTGGGGTTCAAACTCTCGTACTCGCACATGCTTGGCAAGCGCCACTGAGCCACTGCTCCAGCCCGGATATTATTTCTTTAAATATTTATTCTGCATTTTTTCTTTCTCCTACTTTTGGTACTCTGATTTTTTTGCTGGTATGTTTGATAGTATTGTACTTTTCTCTGAGGTTCTATTCAATTTCCTGGTTCTTTCCGCTCATCTTTCTTTTTGAAATGCATAATTTCTATTAATTTATCTTCAAGTTCACTGATTCTTTCTTCAGTCAGTTCAGATCTACTTCTGAGCCCTGTTTGTGAAATTTTAATGTCAGTTTTGTACTTTTTAATTCCAGGATTTCCATTTGGTTCTTTTTTGGAAATAATTTCTTGATTTATGTCCTGTACTTGATAAGACATTTCCATCATACATTCTCTAATTTTTTATGCCTAGCTTCCTTTAGTTGTCTGAATAAACTCACAATTTTATTTAAAGTTTTTTTTATTTATTCTTTATGGTTATATATAACACCAGGATACATCCTGACATGTAACACAACCTGTTCAATCTGCAGCACTTCTCTCCCACCCTTTACTCTACCAATCTCTTCAACGCATTTAGTTTACTTTTTTTTTTTAAATTAGTGTCCTGTGGATACACCCATTGCTTGGTTCCACCATGACATATCCATGCATGCACAGAAAAGTTTGGTTAGATTAATTCCACTGTTCTTCCTTTTTTCCCATCCCTTCTTCCTTTTCCTCAGTCCTCATCATGTATTCTACTGATGTTTTCCTCTATTTTGATGAAATTACCTCTCCCATTTTTTTCTTTTCTCCCTCTCTTTGTTTTTTTTTATATTCCCCTCCCCCTATTTTGGATCAACTTTTACATATCAGAGAAAACATTCAACCTTTCATTTTTTGGGGACTGGCTTATTTCCCTTATCATGATAGTCTCTATTTCATCTATTTACCAGGGAATACCACAATGTCATTCTTAACTCCATTGTGTATATACACCACATTTTCTTTATTCATTCATCCATTGAAAGACACCTTGTTTGGTTCCATAACTTCATTATTGCAAATTGTGCCACCATAAATATTGATATGGCTGCATCACTGTTGTATGCTAATTTAAAATCTTTTGAATATAAAATGAGGAGTGAGATAGCTGGGTCAAATGGTGGTTTCATTCCTAGTTTTTTGAGGAACCCCATTCTGCTTTCCAGAGTAATTTGCATTCCCACCAACAATGTATGAATATACCTCTTTCCTCACACCCTTGTGAATGTTTATTATTTTTGTTCTTGACAATTTCCATTCTGACTGTAGTGAGGTGAAATCTCAATGTAGTTTTATTTGCATTTCCCTAATTTCTAGAAATGTTGAACATTTTTCCATATATTTGTTGACTATTTGTATTTACTTTTTTTTGAGAAGTGTCTGTTTAGTTCCTTTGCCCATTTATTGATGGGTTATTTGGCTTTCTGGTGCTATGTTTTTGAGTTCTTTGTATATTATGGGTATTAATTTCCTATCTGAGGAGCAGGTGGCAAAGATCTCCCATTGTATAGGTTCTCTTTTCATGCTTTTAATTTTTTTTCTTTGCTGTGCGAAAGTTTTTAAATTTAATACCATTCCACTAATTGATTTTTTATTTTTATTTCTTGCATTTTAGGAGTCTTGTTAAGGAATTCAATTCCTGTGCTGACATGTTAGAAAGTCGTGGCTACATTTACTTCTAGCAGTTACTAAGTTTCTGGTCTAATTCCTACATTTTTAATCCACTTTGAGTTGATTTTTGTGCAGAGTGATAGATGGATGTTAAATTTCCTTGTTCTACGTATGGATTTCCAGTTTCCCAGTACCATTTATTTAAAAGGCTATCTTTTCTCAAATGTATGTTTGCCACCATATTCATGTGGATTTGTCTCTGTGTCTGCTATTTTATTCCATTGGTCTTCATGCCTGTTTTTGTGCCAGTACCATGTTGTTTTTGTTACTGTAGCTCTGTTGAATAGTTTGAGGTCCAGCATTGGGATGCCTCCTGCTTCACTTTTCTCATTAAGGATTGCTTTGAATTTAAGAACTGATTTTTCTGGTTCTGTGAAGAATCTCACTGGAATTTTTATGGGAACTTCATTGAATCTGTATAGTGCTTTTGGGAGAATATCCATTTTGATACCATCAATTCTGCCTATTCAAGAATATGAGAGGTCTTTCCATTTCCTAAAGTCTTTGGTTTCTTTAGTATTCTACAGTTCTCATTGTAGGGTTCCTTTACCTCTTTTATTAGATTCATTAGTATTTTTTGAGGCCATTGTGAAAGGGATAGTTTTCTTAATTTCTCTAATTTTACACATAGTTTTATTTAGCTATTTGAATACAATCATAATTTTTTTTGAAGTTTTGATGTTGCTTTGAAGTTTGTTGGAGCCTCTTTATTTTCTCCCCTTAGTATAGATTGAACTTCCCTGTTTTATTTTTTGTTGTTATTTGTTTGTTTTTGCTTTTACTTCATTCTAGTTAGTTTTATGTATTTGTTTTTTTTTTTCATCTTCAGTGAAATTTGTTGTTGAAACCTGGATATTTTAAGTAATATATTGTAGTAATGCTAGATGCTGATTCCCCTTTCTGGCATTGGCCTTATTTTTTTTTGCCACTGTTTGCCTATTTATTTTCTCAATATGTTAGCTACACTTTAGTAGTAACATCTGTTTTTAAATGTGCAGTCACTACTGTCACTGCTGAGAGGCACAGACTTCGAGATGTGCTGTCACTCTGGGATGAGAGTGATTTGTTGCAGGGATCTTTTAACTGTCTCTTACTCTGATCTCTTCTGTTAAGCTGCCTGCTTCTCCTGGAATCAACCCAGCTTTTAGGGTCTTGTTATTGATTGTTTCTTTCTCTAGGTCTCTCTGGTAGACCAGTTGCCATATGGTTTATCTAGTTGCTCAATTCAAAGAGTTCTTTTAATTGCTTATATCCAAAATCTCCACTGGTTTTGAGAGTTCCCTTAGGCTGAAAGCTCTCTACACATTATGTCAAATAGGTCCTTTGGAAGCAGTTCAGGAATATTCTTTACTTATGGGCTCTCCTCTTCCTTCTCTATTCTCATGGAAAGAACTGTGAACCACTGCTCCAGAAAAGGGGGCAGGAATATAGTGGCCTGTTTCTTTTAGTGACTGTCCTGTTGATTAGGTGGACAAAAATGGTAGACTTTTGTTTTCTCAGCTTGTCAGTTCTACAAATGAGTTGGGGCAAGTACAATCAGGATTTTATATTCATAGCATATTGGGCCTGGTATAGAGCTTCAGTCCTATGTTATGTTGAGGAAGAAGGCACCGTATATCTCAGTTACATTGCTAGAAATTTAGCTTCTATAGCTGAAAGTCAAGAGGGATAAATTCTGACAGCTTGTCCCTTCTTGCGTTCCTTAATGGGTATTGATGAGAAAGGGATATATATATATATATATTTTTTTTATGATACTCCATCAAGATGGAACTCCCATTATGCTGAATTGGGAGATTGATGAAGTAAAGTTGCAGCAAAGTGCCTAACCCTCTTCTTGAGATTTAGTAGATTTTCTTCAATAAATGTTTCTTAATTTGCTTTTTGTTTTTAAGACAATTTCCATGGTAGGGAAAAAGAGAGGGTTAAGGGAGGAGAGAGGGAAAATAGGCTTTGTACCCCTGGGAAACTAAATAATTCCCACACAATCCATATAAGTTGGAACTGTACATAAATAAGTAAATAATTCAAAGGGCAATCAGAAGAAGCAAGAGGATCAGGGGATGGGAGGACAGAACGGGGAGAGCTGAAGGAGGTATATTTGCCAAATTATATTGTTATATTGTGTACATGTATGAATATATAATAACAAATCACATCTTTATATACAACTTTAACACACCAATAAAAACATGAGAAAGAGACAATTCCCAGAGGCTTCAAAGAATTGTTTTTTAAAAATGTTTTTCAGCAGTTTTCTGCCAAATGCCTCATTCTATCACTCTGAAAGTAACGGTATCTCTCAGACTTTTTATGTTCACCTTAAATTAGCATGAATAAAGACAATCACCAGAATTAAGAAGAAAAAAATAACCTTATATAAAAGAGAAAGGCTTTTCAAGGACTAGATTTCTAGCTTGTCTGAGTCAGCTACAGTTTCACCCCTAAATGAATTCTATTGAAAACTTCTTAAGTTTTCAAATGCTTTGACTAAGCAGCCTAGGACACTTTCTTTTAGCGTTGTGGACACTGTATTTAAAATTGTTGCCTCCAGTTTGAAACCCTTATACTAAGGTAATCTTAGGTTCCCTCTTCATTTACGTGATAGCTTGGGGCCATTCTCAATTCTTTAAGCCAGAAATTTAAAATGTATTCATTGAGGTCAGTTCATCAAAATTTATGGAGCTTCTTTCTACTCTGGGCCATATATCAATGTTGCTCTGGGTGCAGTGAAAGATTAATAAAGATGATATTATCTGTAGCCTCGAGGAGCCATTAAATTGGGATTTAGATAGCTAAGAATACATAGCTAATTTCTGGTATCTTGTAGGTGTGTGGCTAATATTGAGATTCCGTCTGTCTGTCCACCAGGGTCATTACAGTAGTAGGAGTTGGTGGTATCTGTAATCACATCATGTGAGTTACATAAGCCCTTCAGTAAAGTATCCATAAAGCCTGTCCTGCTACTTTCTCAGAACATCATAGCCATTCTGTTGTTAGATCATCTATACTTTCTTGGTGTCTCTTCTATAGTGATGGCTTAACCATGTTTCCTGATATTTCATTGCATCTAATGGATTCTCCTTTTTTAGTCTTTGATTCTTCTATATGTGAAGTGAACGAGATTTCCCAGGAAAACAAAAATGAAATTTAGGCCTATATATTAAATTTACCATCATGGAACTAACAAACAGTGGGGACATGTTCCCTAACTTGAACCCTCAAGCAAATTCATAAATTGTTGACAACTGATTCATTTCCTGGCTATCATCTTGACAGTCTGAAAATTTTGGCTTATAACTAGACCTCCCTGTATTACCTTTGTCTTCTTTTGACTTTGATGTCACAAAGATGTTTAACTCCACAATCCAATCCTATATTCTATTCATTCTATAAACACTGGAATTTCCCCTGTGTGTATTAGGTTCTGGGACTTCTCTACCAATGAGCTCATTTCCTTGGCCTTGAGGGTGTTCTGTAGTGTCATGAAGGGGACAAATAAGAAAATAAACAAATGTAATAATTTAGTGTCCTAATTTTTAAAAAAATCATATATAGGACACCCAGAGGACATCAAGGTTAATTCTTATCTGTGCAAGACAGTAGAAGAAGTCAAAAGAAATTTTATCTTAAAGAAGTGATAATTAAACTAAACCATAAATATACATTGTAATAAGAGAAAACGTAAGCTCGGTGCGGGAAAATCCACATAATCAGTCTTCATTTACATTATTGGTCTTTTACTTTCCTTTTGGGAGAGTCTAAAAAAGAAGATGTATTTTCTTAATTATCATATTATCCCATATTTTCTGTCTGCCATCCTCCTGGTGCCAACTCTTTGGTAGTAATGCATGGAGTAACATTCATCTAGCACAATATCTAACACACACTTAGTAGGCTCTTTAAAATGTTGAATGAATGACAAATCTGTACATCATTATGCAGTGGAAGAGCAGTTTTTTACCCTGAAAACTAGAGCCAAATATAGCTGGTGTAATGATACCAGCTCCTGTGTCTTGGACTCCTATTATTCTTTTAAAAATTCTCATGTTAAAACCCCAGGGAGAAAGGCCAGGCTTAACTGGAATTTTCACTAGAAATCGTAAAAGAAATGTGCAGATTCTAAAGAGGTGGATTGTGAATTAAATTCTGGTGTATGATTGCATTATACTAAATTTTAAAAAATAATGTATTTTGATCTATATCATGCATAAGTATGTGAAAATAAGATAGTTCAAGTAACCACATTCACCTTGACAATTTTCCTTTAAAAAATGAGTAGGAAATTAAAATTTCCTTTAAATATCCAGTAAAATACAGTGGGAAAGTACCAGATTTGGTCTTCCATTCGTTCTCAGCCATCCACTTCTCATTTAATGAGTCAGAATCTCCGAGTCATCCTGTTATTTGCTTTCCCTGGTTTATCTTCTCAGTAGGATACTGTACTGTGTCCTAGGCTTGCTTGGAGAGCTGAGTGAGAGGAGACCAGAAAGCTCATAGCTCCAATTTAGTTTGCCTGGTCCATTTTGTCTCCACAGTATACCACAGAAAGGTGTTCAAGTATTTATGCTCCAGGGCAAAAAAAAATCAAAAATCAAAAATAAAAAATCAAAGCACCTTGACTTTAAACCCTCAGCCCGGGTATCCTCCAGTGGGCACAGACTTAGTACCCACCAGGAGAGGACCTTCTGGGAAAGCTCTTCCTCTATCCATGAGATACTTCTCACTGACTTCCTTCCTGGACCAAAGTTGTCTCCCTTATGCCCAACTCTGAACTGTAGGTCTCCTGGGTCACATGCATGTAGCTATCCTCCCAGGGACCAAAAGCTAATTATCAGAGATATTATAGACTAACGTCTTGAGGAGGAAGGAGTTAGTTTTCTAACTAACACATAATTTGCAAGGCAAGGCTCTCTCCAGCACTCTGGACATCCTATTATTATGCACAATATATATTGTGCATAATTATATATGTATATTATATTATATATATTATGTGTACAATATATATATAATTCTTTTCCTCTCTTCTGTCCCCACTCTCCTTCTCCTCCCCATCCAATTTTAAATTGCATTCTCTAGACCTTCTGGGAATCAGAGAGGGGGCCACAGTGGGACCGTATACTCATGCAAGTTGCCTTTCAACAAATAAGATGCTTTGCTATTGCAGTTCCATTAAAGAACAGATTAACTCCTTATCTGAGAGTCCACTTTACCCTCAATTTCCAAGTAGGCAGGAGGGGAGGCAATGGATTAATCTTCCCCTCATATAAGTATCGGTAATTGATGACCCGTGTGCACAATAACTGGGTCACATGGTCTGAAAAATGATTTATTTTTTCCAAACCATGATTCATCTTCATTAAGTCTTGTAAAAGAATAAAAATTAAACTGGATTTAAGCATTTTTTTGTGCAGCATTTAATGGATCACCTTTCTTGAAGAAAAGGAAAAATTATACAAACCTCCCAGAAAATTCAGGCAGCATGGCCATCATGGCTTTCTGATATATTCTTGAGTTAATTATAAAAAATGTTCAATCACTTAAAGAAATCCTAAAAAGAAAATCTTGAACATCTCAGCCATGTATCCTGGTGAGGCTAAAATTGGGCGAAGGCAGAGCTGAATGCCAAATGATAATTTTTGCTGAATAATTCAGGCCATGTGAACTCTGATATTTTACTTACTTTAATGAGCATAATGGGTGCAGTTACAGACTTCTTTTCCTCCTGGTGCCAGACACAATGTGCTCTCACCTAATTGTGGGCTCAATTTTCCTTTTCTTTCTTTTTTTTTTTTCTGGGTAACTCATATCTGCAAAGTTTTCCTGTAATCCCAGTATCTGGCATTAGAAGCCACTAAATAAATGTATATTGAAATCAGTCACTAAGTTTTGGTGACAGTTGTCATGAAGGAAAAAGGAGGCTTCACACTAAAACCTAGAGTTTTGCTGATAAGGTAGTGTGTGATCAATCTCATTTGAAGAAGAACGTAATAGGAAAGAGAACTTGTAAGATGTGGGTTTCTCTCTGACACTGCCTTTTCTTTTTCCCCACACAGGGAAGTGATGCTGATATGGTGGATAAGAATAAGTGTTGCACACTCTGCAACATGTCTTTTACCTCGGCGGTCGTGGCTGACTCCCATTATCAAGGCAAAATTCACGCCAAAAGGTTAAAACTGTTGCTAGGAGAGAAAACGCCATTAAAGACCACAGGTATGCATGTGAACAAGTATCCTGGGGAGACACTAGAGCCCAAGCACTGCATCTGTGGTGTGAATCATGCTCCCTCTTCAGAGGCAGCTGCTGGCTTTGGGATCAAATGGTCAAACTGAGGTCACATTGCTCCAACACACCTGGATGTCATAAGACCATTTCAGGTGTTCTATCAATCCAGCTCCTTCAGATTAGTAATTCAGCAGCTCACATCTACTGAAAAGTGGTTTACATTCTGCAAGATGTTGTCTATCCTATCTACTGTATATTATATAAGATATTGTAGCTATTATGCTCAGTCTATAATCAACATGGATAATAGGTGGTGTATACAGTATAATAATTAGATCCCCTACCAATGTCTCTATGAAGAACACAATGCTATTTTCCCCTTAAGGGGGAAAAGTAGCAGAGAGAAAAACTGGTGTTTAAAACCACTTTAGTTTGCAGACAACTGAATTTTTTATGACATTCCAATAATCTTTTAGGGGATCCTATGACTCAAGACTATTTGCTTTTACAAATAAAAGCTTAAATATTGGTAACGGATCACTTGATCTTCTCATTGCTTACTTTGAAAATTCC
Source organism: Aplodontia rufa (assembly GCA_004027875.1). Taxonomy (NCBI): domain Eukaryota; kingdom Metazoa; phylum Chordata; class Mammalia; order Rodentia; family Aplodontiidae; genus Aplodontia; species Aplodontia rufa. The sequence continues at coordinate 13,102 of PVKS010032031.1, forward strand.
TTTAGAGGTCTATAAAATCATGGAATTAAAATATATTTATAATTTAATAAAGGTAGAACCTTCAGACAAGATTTATATTGTGATGAAAATGTTACTAGAATGGGTTATAATCCCAAGAAGTTGGGAGTATTTTTCATGGTGTCTACTCTTTCAATGCAATTAAAATTTAGTAGTGCATTTTATCTTGCTGTCTAATGAATCGTGCATAAATCGTGGGTGTAATTATTTTTTAAATGGTATTTTGCAAATTGGAGAGAGTCTAAAACAATGCTTGGCTTTTTATCTTCACCAGTGTTTTTCTTAAGAAAATGTCTTCTTTTACCTAGAGAATAGCAAAGGACCTTTTCAGTGTATTTTTCTACTTAGTTTAACTAAAGAATATTGTTTTTGTAGAGGTGGCTGTGACATTCAGGCATAGGGTGGGATTGTAAGACACGTGAAATCAGGAGACAAGCTCAGCTTGTTTTGGAGTATGCTCTGAGGTTTGGCGTTTGATGAGCAGCCACTCAGTTGAAACTCCTAATTCTTGCTCTTTGAAAGGTTCGATATTCACCTTGTAACCTACTCCTCATGAAATCTCTTAAAATAGACGCCTCAAAGAAAGTCGCTGGAAAATTTTTACCCGTTTTCCAGGAAGGAGTAACTATCCCATTTGTACTTCCTGCCTAAGCAGAGTAGTGCTGTTATATTTAATTCTAGAGGTAGCCATGGAAGAAGGGAGGCTATATCTTTATTTATCACATCAATTAGCAAATGGGAGAGTTCTTATTTCTTTAAAAAATTATCTCAGGCAAAATCAGTTCTCTGTGAATTTAAATATACTCTCAAGATAACCAAGCACCACATTGTTTCCCCTGAATTCAAACACGCTTAGAGCTGGTACATAGAAATCGGGGTAATTTATTAGTGGCCAATAGTGTATTCCAAAGGAAAAAGCAGAAGCACCTCAAGTGTAGCCTTAACTTAATGGCTTACTCCCAGCTGTCCATGGTGCTGATCCAGCCCTCACTGTTGCAAAAACCAGGGTGCTGATTAGGCAACAAGGGAATGGGGATGGGTGGGTAGGTAGCACCAATACCTTGTAACTTGGGTTGGGGGACAAAGGCAAGTTGTCATGTTTTAGAATCCCTCTTCCTCATCTATCTCGCATCTCCTTTTTGTAGCATGTCCTCTCATTTATTCCCCTCTGCAGCTGCTTTGAGGAGAAAGAACCTTGGCAAATGGCAAGCTTAGACAGACTTGAAAGTCCTGTGAAGTAACCCTGGTCCCCAGATTTTGGTTGGTGTCAACCCAGCTACTAGGAGGGAGTACAGAAAGCAATGCACTCTGCTAGAAAGCAGTGAGTCATTAGGAACAAGGGTAAGTATTGGGAGGTGTGGCAGAGGATAAAGGCTAGAGGACAAATAGGAGAGTAGAACCTAAGATTGGAGTGTGTAGTTACAGGGAACATGCGGATGATCTAGCAGGATACCTGCATGAGGGGGGACGTCTGGCAGGTGGTAGCAGGAACTTGGGTGCAGTTCTGGAGTTCTGGGAAAGAAGAAAAAGAAGGCTGTAAAGAGTATAGCAGGATATGATCACTTAAGAGAAACACATTATGCTGAAAACTAGTTATATGGAACAAAACAGAAACTTAGATCCCAAGCCACTCTAATCCCAGAGGCTTGGGAGACTGAGGCAGGAGGATCCTAAGTTCAAAGCCAGCTGCAGCAGTTTAGTGAGGCTCTAAGCAACTTAGCCAGACTGTGTCTCAAAATAAAACATAAAAAGGTCTGGGGATGTTGCCCAGTGGTTAAATACTCCTGGATTTAGTTTCCCTGTACCAAAAATCAAACAAACAAATAAAAAGGAACCTGGGTCCCAGACTTAGAATATAGGTTGAGGTATGATATCAAGCAAAAATTCAGTTATTGCAAGGACCGTGAGGCACCAGAAAAGAATACCGAAGCCATGAGCTCCCTGAGCTACCAAGTGTAGTTCATTCAGCTCCTTGGATGGAGTCAGTATTGCCCTCTTTCCTTTGCAGTGCACTCAAGCCCAGCAACGGCTACAGAAGAATGTCACCATCCAGGCTGTGCCTGCCCTGTGCACATCTAGGAAGGGCTCTGCCTAATCAAGTAGGCTGGTTTAAAATTGCATTTGTAATGAAAACATAAGGAAAGAAAAAAAGAGCATATAAAACCCAAATAACAGAATCAAGATGCCAATAAGAAGTAAATTCCCTGCTCAGGTTTGCTGCTTAAGCAGTCTCTCCATGAATGACAGGCCCTTCAACTGCAATGAATTCCGGGTGGGAATCACTGAAGCACAACCTGGTGCTTCTCCTAACTACTCCCTCTGGTTTGGTGAGCAACCGGGACCTGTGAATCACTGCATTCCCCCCATCTCAAACAGCACCTTGACCAAGTGTCAACGGGGTGTCCTGCAGGATCAACTGTAACATGTGTTACCTTCTGCAGATGGTTTGACAGGGCCACTGAAATGTGAACCTGTTCTAGCTCTTCTTAGGCTAGAGTGTTTTAGAATCTCTGTCCTACTGTATGTTTTCTTGGATCCTGCAGTGGAGATGAAAGCATAAGGAAGGAATCTAGACCCAACATGAGCTCACAGGGGCAGCTGACCTAGGATCGAAATCCTGCCCAGACAGGAGGTGAAACTGCAGTAGAAATTAAAGAAGCCACATTGTAAGAAGAATCTAGAAGATGCAGTAAAGATATTTTGGTCAGTTTTCTGTATAATACATACTTAATATAATCAACTTGTAAAGAGGAAAGGTTTATTTTGGCTCACAGTTTTGGAATTCCCAGTCTGTGGGACTTCCAAACACAGTGTGTTTAGGACTTTAGTGGTACTGGTGTGCAGGGCCAGCACGTCACAGCAGGAGTGCCTGATCGAGCAGAACTGTTTCTCCCTTGGCTGGGAAGCAAAGGAGAGGACGAGAAAGGAACTGGAGCCACACTGGGAACTTCAAGGGCAGATCTCCAATGACCCAAAGGCCTTTCGCTATACCACACTATACAAAGGTCCTACCATCTTCCACTAGTGATCCTTCCACTAAGGATGAACACTTTAACACACACATCTTTTTAGGACACTTAAAGTCCAAACCATAGCAAAAGAATAGGATGAAAATTCTTTCCTCAAAGGAAGAGTAAAGGAAACAGGGATTGTTTAGCATGGAAAAGAAATCACTTGGGGCAAGCGTTTGGAGAGTTGTCATAGGAAGAAGAGAAATAATCATTGTGTGTACAGATACACATGTGCTTGGATGTAACAGAACCAATGAGTTGGTAGAAAGTTAGGGAGTTAGATAAGAGCTCAAGAGAAAGAAGCATTACTGATATTGAGATATTTATAGTCCAAATATGTGACATGGGAGCTGTCGACGGCAGAGGCTGGCATGTCACTCAGCAGGACATTTCCAGCTAGGGCTCTAGCATCCATCTGTGCCTAACCTAGACATATTTAAAGTCCTCCAAACCTGAGATTCTCAGTCAGATGCTAACTATATGCTGGAACCACTAACACAATATGGCAGAAGGAAATTGGCCTGGGAGTCAGGAAATAGAAGCTCAGGCCCAGCTCTACCTTAATTAGTTGTGTACTCTTTTGGTAGTCCCATTGGTATACCAATTTTTAGCTTCCTTATATGTCATTTCATTTTAATGTTATGTATGTGTATCAGAGGCTCTCATACAGTTGACACAAGGGAGTGACCTGGTACCCCTTCTAGAGCCACTGATTTCCTGTTAACATGTTGGTTCACATCCTCTAACACAAGGGGGCGTCATGTTTCATCAGCTCTTTCTGGGATGGGTTCTGTGAACTGAGGTGGGGCTGGGCACTAGAGCTGCCAGGAGTGATATGTAGTGCTGGTGGGCATGGGAAGGAAGGACTGGGAGCTTCAGGACAGGGCAGGGCCATGGAACCAAGAAAGTAATAAGGTTCTGGGCATGAAGGTAGCTTGTTAGGAGGGGAGAGGTTGAGCCAGCAAACAGGGGGTAGGACCCTGGACCAGTGAATAGAGGCAATAGAACACAGTTTTAAAGACATAAATTCAGGAAAAAAATAAAGAGCCAGACACTAAAATGAGGGCCCAGAAGAAAGTCTGGTTCTCAGGAATATAGAAGAAACCCTGTTACCAGAATACAAAGTGATGATAGGGCTAGAAGCTAGATGCCTTTTCCATCCCTTCCTCTTTCCCCTTATTCTACTTCCTACACTCTGCTGATTTCCTTTCATTTATTTATTTATTCATTTTTGGTTGGTTCCTTCTACTCATACATAAAGGTGAAATTCCCTGTGGCATATTCATATACGCACATAATGTGACTTTGTTAAATTCATTCTGCTTTCTTCTCCTTTCTTGTCTCTCTTCTCTCCCATTGGTCGACTCCCCTGATATTCCTATATCTTTATGATATCCAGTCTTTTCCTCCTTCTTTCCCTTGTTTTGCTCCAGCTTCCACATGTGATTGAAAACATTTGACCTTTGATTTTTCTGAGACTGGCTTATTTCACTTAATATGATATTCTACATTTTGATTCATTTCCAGCAAATGTCATAATTTCTTTCTTCTTTATGTCTGAGTAAAATTCCATTGTGTACATATACCCCATTTTCCTAATCCATTCATCTATTAATGGGCTTCTGAGCTGACTCCATGATTTGTTTATTGTGAATTGTGCTTCTATAAACATTGAAGTGGCTATATTTCTATCGTATCCTGATTTTAGTTATTTTGGATAAACACCAAGGAGTTGAGAAAGCTGGGTTGTATGGTGGTTCCATTCCTAGTTTTTTGAGGACCCTTCCTACTTCATTCCAGAGTGATCAAACTAACTAATTTGCAATCCCATCAACAAAGTATCAGTTCCTCCACATCCTTGTTGGGATTTATTATTATTTATATTTTTAGTAATTGCCTTTTTGACTGGAGTGAGATAAAATTTTAGTGTAGTTTTGATTTACATTTTCTTGATTGCTAGAGATGTTAAACATTTTTTTCATATATTTGTTGGCCATTTGTGTTTCTTCTTTTGAGAAATGTCTATTTAGTTCTTTTGCCCATTTATTAGTTGTTACTTATTTTTTTGTATTATATTATTGAGTTCTTTATATATTCTGGATATTAATTCCCTGTCAGAGGAGCAGGTGGAAAAGATTTTCTTCCGTTCTGTAGACTCTTTTTTCATACTGTTAGTCATTTCCTTTGCTGCACAGAAACTTTTTATTTTGATGGAATTCCACTTATTTGTTCTTAGTTTTATTTCTTGAGTTTTTGGAGTCTTCTTAAGGAAATCAGTGCCTGCACGTATATGATGGAGTGTTGACCCTGCATGTTCTTCTAGCAGTTGCAAGGTTTCTAGTCCAATTCCTAAGTTTTTGATCCATTTTGAGTTGACCTTTATGTAAGGTGAAAGATGGACATCTAGCTGTATTCTTCTACAAGTGGATTTCCAGTTTTCCCCCCGTTTCTTAAAAAGACTATCTTTTCTCCAACATACATTTTTGGCACATTTGTCAAATGGCAGATGACTAAGTATGTTTTTTTTTTCTATCTGGCCTTCATGTCTATTTTGATACCAAATACCATGCTGGTTTTGATACTATAGCTCTAGCTCTGTAGTATTATTCGAGATCAGTTACTACCATGCCTCCTGCATTTCTCTTCTTGCTCAGTATTACTTTAGCTATTCTGGGTCTGTTATTCTTTTAAATGGATTTAAGGACTGTTTTTTCTTTTTTTCTAGTTCAGTGAGGAATATCATTGGTGGTTTGATGGGGATTACATTGAATCTGTAGCATGGCCTTTTTGACATTATTTATTATTCCTAGCTAAGGTCATTTTAAATTTCTTTCTTCAGTGTTCTGTAATTTTCATTGTAGAGATCTTTTCCTTTCTTGATTAGATTATTTCCCAAGTATTTTGTTTTCTTTTTAAAAAATTTTCCTGATTTTTTAGAATCAATGTTGGAGTATAGAAAAAGCAATTAATTTGAGTATTGATCTTGTATCCAGCAACTTTGCTGAATTCATTTATCAGTTCTCTGAAAACTTGTTATCAACAGAGATAATTTGACTTCTTCTTTTCCTGTTCTTGTTCCTTTAATGTCTGTAGCTTGCTTGATTGCTCTGGCTAGTGTTTTGAAAACTGAATAGAAGTGGTTAGAGTGAGTATTCTCATCTTATTTCTGATTTTTAGAGGAAATATTTTCAGTTTTTCTACATTGAATATGATATTAGCTTTGGGTTTGTCATAGCCTTTATAATGTTGAGGTAAGTTCCTCCTTCCATCCCTAGTTTCTCCAGTGTTTTTAACATGAGTGGGTGCTAAATTTTACCGAAGCCTTTTTTGTATCTATTGAGCTGACCATATGATTTCTTTCCTTAATTCTATTTAAGTGGTGAATTATAGTTATTGATTTTCATATGTGAAACCAATCTTTCATCCCTGGGATAAATCCCACTTTATCATGGTGTATTTTTTAATGTGTTTTTGAATGCAGTTTGCTAATATTTTGTGAAGGATATTTATGTCTATGTTCATCAGGGATATTGATCCATAGTTGTCTTTCATTGATGTGTCTTTGGTTTTGATATCAGGCTTACACTGGCTTCGTAGAATATATTTGGGAGTATTTAATGCCTTTCAATTTCAATGAATAATTTGAGAATGAATAGTGCTAGTTCTTTAAAGAACGGATACAACTCAGCTGAGAATCTGTTTGGTCCTAGACTTTTCTTTGTTGGATGGCTTTTAAGTGCTCTTTCAATTTAGGTTTTCTGGATCATCCTGGTTCATTTTGTATGCTCATATGTGTCTAGAAATTTGTCAGTGTTTTCTCGATTTTAAAGTTTATTGAAGTATAAATTTTTAAAATAGTTTCTAGTGATCCTTGGGATTTCAGAAGTGTCTGTGTTGATATCTCTTTTGTTTATCTTTAATTTTATTGATCTGGGTCTTCTCTTTCTTTTTGTGAGTTTGCATAAGGGTTCATCAATCTTATTTATCTTTTTGAAGAACCAACTTTGCATTGATCCTGTGTATTATTTTTGATTCTCAATTTCATTAATTTTGGCTCTGATCTTAATTATTTCCTATCTTCTACAGATTTTGGAATTAGTTTTTCATTTTCTAAAGCTTTGAGTGGAGAATAAGCTTTTTTATTTGGGATAGCTTTATTTTTTTAATGTAAGCACTTGATGCATAAATTTTTCGCTTAGTACTGCTGTCATACTGTCCCAAAGATTTTCATACCTTGGATTGTTTCTTATAATGTCAAATGTGTTATTCTTCGTAGCTTACGAGAGCTTATACAATTTTTCTCCTCTACAACTGCAGACATTTTTCCTGTCTTCTCAGCACTTATCCTCAATGCTCTGGACAACTTCTAAACCACCAGCCTACTTTTCCCACAGCTCTTCTATTTCTAGGATTCCCTTCCCTCTGAATACCTCTCCCCTTCCATAATCCTGTGCAGCTTTCAGTTTGGCTCTGAAATTCCTCATGGGTACTGGAAATCTTGGTGAAAACAAAAATGGGTATTGAATCAGGTATCTCTGAGTCCCATTTTTAATTAATTGAGGATTTAGCTTCCCTGAACTTCCTTTTCTCAGTCTATATAATGATGATAATACTGCTCCTCGTATAATTATGCTGAGTGCAATCAGCATAACCCAGAGAACCAAGGGTTGAATTTCTTCACTCATCTGTGGAGGCTGGAGCTAGACCCTGGCCATTGAGAAAGGAGATATATTATCATGTTTTAAATCTGGATAAGGTGTAATGTCATACAACCTAATACATTTTTAGAGATGTTTTGGGAAAGGGAAGGGAGGGATAAGGGTGAGTAGTTGGGGGTGGGCTCTTGGGAGTAAATCTAATCTTCAGAATATATATATATATATATATATATATATATATATATATATATTATTTCATTAAAAGATTGTGTGATTGTTCAACAAATAAATTTCTGAATAAAAAAAGATTTGTCATGAAGCTCATATGAGTGGATTAATATATGCAAAATGTTTAGCACAGTGTCTGTCAGATTGTCAGAACTCCAAAAATGTTGTTTTTTGTCCACTCAGAAAAGGTAAATATTTTTGTTCACTCTGTTCTAAACTTTTCTCTGTGATATATAATGTTGCACTTGAAATATTGTTATAGTGTCTGTTGTCCAAGGCTACTTCCATGTTTTTTTTCATTTTACCATTTGGTCTGTGAGCCCTCCTCATGTAGGACCAAACCTCTATGCTTATTCTGTATTCTTCCATATTTCCACACATTTGGTTGACTGCCATGTTCTTCTTCATGACAAAGACTGACAGGAAAAATATAACCTGGTGTTTATTCCCTCCTTGATAACAAATTCATAGGTAAAACTAAGGGCCAGGCTTCAGGGTCACAGAAATTTGCTGAAGAAGATTAATCAAAATAGCCATGCAAATATACCAAAGGTGACATGAATCTAGTGCCCCTGGGCAGAAATGGGAGACAGGTAGTGAGCAAATAGGAATGTACAGGAAGTCCGATGAGAGTAGAGGTTAGATTGGAGGGTAGGAAAAATACACCCCAAAGAGGCTGGACGTGAGGTTTTGCATTGTGCCTGGGGTTTTGGACATGAGTCAGGATGAAATTATTAAATATGTTGGCCTGGCTTGGACATGCAGGGTGTGGAGTTGCTGATTCCAGAAATGAAAGGAGGAGGAGCCATAGTTAGTGCAGAGAGGGTGGGGGTTGGGAAACAGATGAGCCAGGAGGTTGCAAGAACAAAGTAGGACAATGGGGGGGAGTTAAATCTGAAGACTGGGGAGCAAACTGAGTTGGGGATCCAGAGGGCATCAGATGTGAGATGAGAGCAGGACAGGGCAAACAGAGCTGGGGGATTGTCTTTTTTCTGGTGCCAATCTTTAGAGAGTTCGTATTTTAGGGATTTGATTTCCTAATTTCCTTAGTCTAGTTCCTAGCAGCAAATATCCTATGTCCTGAAAATATAATGGTGAATAAGATGGCCCTTCCTTCCCCATATAAAAGCAGGGAAATTATGCATTTAACTGCAATAAGCTCTTCACCTGGAAGATCTGCAAACACAATAGGATGTTAAGGAGGGACAATATAATTGTAGTTGGAGAGTTCTGAGTAATTTAAGTAAGACCTTGACAAGTGTGTAACCTCTGGAGATTTATTAGGGAGTGCATTTCTATTTCTCTTAGTAATCCAATATCTAGATCAGGGTTTCCAACCTTAGAGACATTGACTGGATACTCCTTTGTTGGGTTGGGAGGGAGCTTGCCCTGTGCATTGCAGGATGTTTAACAGCATCCCTGGTCTCTAGCCATTGGCTGCCAGAAGCACCCCACTACTTATAACAATAAAAAGTACCTCTAGACAGCGCCAGTTATTTCTTGGTGGGGAAAGTCGGTGCCAGTTGAGAACCATTGTTCTAGATCAAGGGTTGACCAACTATGGCCTGAGGACCACAATTGGGGTGCTGCTTGTTTTATGTGGTCTGTAAGATTAAAAAAGGTGTCTAGGTTTTTAAACAATTTAAAAATAAAAATCGTTTGGTGACACAGGAAATACAAGTGAAATTCTTATTTCAGCGCACATAAAGTTTTATTGAAACACTTCCACACTCATTCTTGAGCATAATGTTTATGGCATCTGTTGTGTGGCAAGGTGAACAGTTGTGACAGGTAGGATAAAGTCCAAGAGGTGTAAAACATTTGCAATGATCCTTTACATAAAGGGCTTGCTGATGCCAGATCTAGTTAATGAAATGGTGGGGGGAAAGATGGGTGAGGAGAACATGATGGCA
>PVKS010032032.1:0-22948 GCA_004027875.1 Aplodontia rufa
TCTTCAAATATTTTTATAATTAAATTTTATCACTTTGTGATCAGTTTGATATCCTCAAAGTTTTTCAAATATTCCCATAGAATATATATGGTATTCAGGAAGGTTTTCTATGATGTCTAATCCAGGTTTTTTATGCTTGAATAAATTATAGCAACTTATGTGAGTTTGTAAAAGCTTCAGTTGAAATTTACCTTGGCATACTGACTAGTTGTTCTAGAGATTCACGGTTACACTCTCTACACCTCTGTGTGAATTTGAATATTATTTTTTTCTAAAATGGGAATAAATATTTGATTGTGAAGATTTGATGAGATAACGCAAAATAGCAATTATCATAATACTTGGCTATAGGAAGTAAATAAACAACCAAAACAATAATGTTTAAGTTAAATCATTTATTTTTTCTTTTCCTTAACATAATTTAACTGTTTCTTCCTATAGTGGCCTCAGTTGATTCTTATTTTATCTTTCAAGACATAAAACAACCCTGCCATCCACATGCGTCTACAATAAGCTGCCTGTAGAAGACAATCAATAATAGTAGGTCACCTAAAAATAACAATAATGACTACTAAAAATAATGTTTTGTTTTAGTCTTTCTTTTACATTACCTGATGAATAATAATCTAGTAAGGTTAAGTTTTATTATTTTTTGGGGGGGGCATTCTGGAGATAGATCTCAAGGCCAAGTGTACTCTACCTCTGAACTACGTCTTCAGCCCTGTTTTTTTTTTTTAACAGTTCATTTTTAGAGCAGCTTTAGATTCACAGCAAAATTGAGAGGAAGGAACAGTGTTCCTATATATCTCTTATACCAGAAATGCCCAGGCTCCCACATATTTTTCACATTTTATTTACTTTTTATTTTTTTTAATTTTATTGAGGAGTTGTGTTGTTGTGCAATCATAAATGCACATGCTTCCCCATTTTTGACACTCACTACAGAGCAGTACATTTATGAATTTATAATAACTAATCATTATCATCCCAAATTATCACATACATTAGGACTCACTCTCACTATTGTACATTTTATGGGTATGGACAAATATATAATAATCATGTCATTCACTTCATAGCATCACAAAATAATTTCACTCCAGTAAAAATCCTCTGTGCCCCAACTATTGAATCCTTTATTCCTCCCAACCCTTGGCAATCACTGATCTTTTTGCTATCTTCATAGTCTGACTTTATTTTTCAGAGTGTCATATAGTTGGAATAATATAACATATAGCCTTACAGATTAGTTTCTTTCACTTAATTATATACATTTACGTTTCCTCCATCTCTTTTTATGGCTTGAGAACGCCTTTCCTTTTAGCACTGAATAATAATCTGTTGCCCACATATAGCACATGTTATTTAGCTATTCACCTAGTAAAGGACAACTTGGTTTCTTCCACATTTTGGCAATTATGAATAAAGCGTCTATAAATATTCGCATCCAAGATTTTGTGTGGACATAAGTTTGGGAATGCACCGAGGATGGTGATTAATGGATTGTACATTGAGAGAATATTTAATACAGTATTTAATACTGTTTTAAATATTTAATACAGTATTTAATACAGTTGCCAAATCATCTTCAAAAGAGGCTGAATCCGTTTTGCAAGCCTATCAGCACTGAATAAGAGTTCCTCTGCCCCTATTCCGTGACAGCATTTGGCATTGTTAGTGTTCTGGATTTTGGCCATTCTAACAGGTGTTTGTACGTGACAGCATTTGGCATTGTTAGTGTTCTGGATTTTGGCCATTCTAACAGGTGTCTGTACGTGATATCTCACGGTTGTTTTCATTCGCTTTTTCCTGATAATATATGAGGTGGAGAATCTCTTCAAGTTGGTTTCTTCTTCACATCTTATTTGGCCAGGTGTCTGTTAAAATCTTTGCTCTATTTTTTACTTGAGTTGTTTGACTTCTTATTAAACTTTAAGAGGTTTTGTATATTTAGGGTAACATTTCTTTTTCAGGTATGCAAACTTCTTTTGAAAATATTTTATTCCATTCTATGCTGACTTGCCCTTCTTTTGACAGTGTCTTTTGCAGAGCAGGAACTTTTAACTTTCAATTAAGTCCAACTTATCAGTTATTTCTTTCATGGATCATGCTTTTGTGTTATATAAGAAAAGTCATCACCACATCCTGTGATTTGTTTGTATATCATATTCTAGCAATTTTACAGTATAGAATTTTACATATAGATGTGTTATCTTCTTTGAGTTCATTTTAATGAATTGTGTAAGGACTCTAATTTTTTTTTGCATGTGAATGTCCAGTTGTTCCATCATCATTAACAAAAGATTATCTTCTCTCCAATGTATTTCCTTTGCTCTTTTGCCTAAGATCCATTCATTATATTTAGTTGGATCTCTCTCTGGACTCTTTTCTGTCCATTGATCCTTTGTCTATTCTTTATGGGGTCTTTTTGGTAGGTTATATCAATTTACTTCACATAAGAACAGCATACTTCAGGCCTATCATTTCTGTTTAATATCAACAAAAGCAATCTACAAAAACAAAGGCAACCATATATCATAATATGTAAAATGTGCAAATATACTTTAAAATGCAAGTTATCATATAGCATCTTCATAGTAATTAAGGAATCTACCTCATTCTACCTAACTTAATAATCCTTTGCATGTATGACCAATGTAAAGGTACAAGGCACAACTTAGTGTTGATGATAAATGTGTAACACACAATCTTGGGTTATTTATTTGAAGATGTTGGAAAAACAAAATGATTTTTATATTTTATTATTTAGGAATAAACATCAGTTTATTCCTAAAGGTTCAGAAAGTCTTATACTAATAACATATTTGTGGTGTGTCTAGGACAAACTCTTCCTTGATCTTGAAAGATGAAAGACAAGACACTTGCTCTCTTACATTTTTTTTAAAATTGCATATATATATATATATATATATATATATATATATATATATTACACACCCACATCACACACAGGAAACTTTCCATAATTCAAAGGGAGACCACTTTCTTATTAGTAAAGGTTCCCATTACAGTATTTTATGATGGTTATTTTAAAACTTCATACTTATTTATCTCCTATTTTATTCAATCTTGCTACAAAAAGATAATGGAATAAACAATTTTGTTCCTTGAGGTAAAAACAATGCTTAATTTAGAAAGTCTCTTGAGATTACATGGTGAAAGTATCATTTAGTTAAATATAAAATCTTGCTGCCTTTAAAGAAATTACTTAAATCTACACATAAAAATTTCAGTCTATTAGAAATCATTGAGTACTGGCTATACCATAATTCAAAATCTTTCTAAACCAACCACAGGACTCTTTTGTTTTTTGCCCATCCCTGAGTGGAGAGTCCATTATTTAAAATTTTTTAGTAAAGTAAATTTTGCATTGATAAGAATGTTTATTTACATTTTCAAAATATAAAGCACTATTTCACTTTATTTAAAAAAGTCAAATGCTCTTTGCTAAGACCACCACTCATAAAAATGCAAAATATCTGCATGCCAGTCAAGGTTTCATGGTCTTTACTGGGTACTTTCTATTTCTTAGGCCATTTACATACTACTCATTTCCTTATAAACCAATAATTTTACAGTTTTTGTTAGTTGGAGCATTTTCTAGGTAATGGAGGAAAAGTACAATATAAAAATTAAAGGAACTCTAAAATGAACATATGTTTCCCTGTAGTAAAAGAACTTTACTGGAAATAATCTGATGACACCAAGAAAGGCAAAAATATCTATGAAAGAAAGAATACACATGATAAATGTCTTCCTTGCTGTCTTTGGTTTAGCCTTCTTGGCCAAAATCTTCTATAAACTTCTTCAACGAGATGTGTTCATTGACTGTAGGTTTGTGCTTGGGAGCAACCACAGCATATCCGACATGGAAGCAATTGGCTCCAGAAGTTTATCTCCAGGGACATCCATACATGTCATGTCAATGGCACCAGGAATGACAGGAGAGCAGGGTGTCAGTAGGTCATTCATGATGTTGTTAGGATCAGCTCCGGAAGGTCCAGGAGCTTTTTTGAAAAGAGTGGCTGACTGTATTTTCCTTACAGGCTGCATTAATGCATCTTGCACAATGATGCTTACATCTGCCTCTGAGTAGCAGGGTTTTCTTCCCAAGTTCTTGGAAGTCGCTTTCCATGAGACTGTTCTAAGTGGTGCTCCATGCAATTTAATCATTGCTCCTTGGGCATGTGCTTCCAGGAAAGGAAAATAAATTCTTTTCTCAAATCTTCATCTAATGGCAGAATCCAGAACCAGGGTATATTTGGATCTCCCAGTACCAAAATTCCATCATTGTCCAAACCTTGCATTTGAAGGAGGAATTCAGTCTTAATTCTATGTGCAAATTCATTTTCTTTTTCACTTCTTGAACCACATAGAGAGTCAAAATCATCAATGAAGATGACGGAAAGATGGTTTTCTCTGGCATGCTGGAATAAGTTCTTAACCAGTTTTTCACTTGCACCTAGACACTTATAAACAAGATCAGAGGAAGATATTGGGGGGAAAAACACTGATTTATTTGCTTTTGTTTCTATGGATTTGGCTAAATTTTCCTGTTCCAGGTGGCTCAAGTAATAGGATTCCTCTATAAGGTGTCCTCTTGCCCATAAAAAGATGAAGAAATTGAATTGGCAATATCACAGCCTCTTTAAGTGCTTCTTTGGCTCCTTCAAAACCAGCAACATCACTCCATTTCACATCTGGTCCCTCTATAACAGTGGCACCTTGAACTCCATTCTGTGGTTTCTTCTTTTCAGGATCAGCAGATTCTCCTTCCTCATCACTATTATTCCCCTTCTGATCGCCTGGACTTGGTTGTCGTTCTTTTACTGGCTTCTGTGGTTATATTCTCCTTTTTCTTCAGATACCCCCTTTAGTTTTTCTACTCAATCATGATATTCTCTGCACTTTGCCCTAATACTCTACTTGGTTTTATTATCCTGTGCTTCATATATAATGACATGTAGAAAATATTGTACAGCATGTTGACAGAGCTGAAGGGCTTCCTCATAATTCCTAACTGTGTTTTCTTATGCAGTTTTGAACGTTGGACCTAGGAGATACCATGGCAGAGACTTGAAGCGGTGCCTTGGGGATGAACAAGGGGTGAGGAGTGCCAAAAGCAGCAATGTTGAGTCTCACCCAGGGTTACAGTCACAAAACCCAAGAGGGTAGTGACTCTTGGACCCTGACTAGCTGCCTGCAGAACTAGTAGAACAACACTGCTCTCAACTAGTCTCCCAACCATCCTCACAACACTTCCACAATCTCGAGCCCCATTGTCTATTCCTGATACATTACTATACTGCCAATTACTGTGGCTTTATAGCAGACATAAAGTGAGATAGTAACACTTTTCTAAATTCATTCACTTATAATATTTTGTTGGCTGTTCTAAGTCATTTACCTTTTCATATAAACTTTGGAATCACTGTGTCAATATCTGAAAAAGAACTTTCTATGATTTTGATTTGGATTGCATTAAATGTAAAGATAAATGGGAAGAACTAATATTTGAGCAATACTGAATATTCTCCACCCATGAACATTATATATCTTCCCATTTGTTTGCTTTTTATATGGTTTCTTTTGTCAGAATTTCATAAGATCTTGTATGTGTTTGTGTTTGTCATTTGAGGATACACTGCTTTCAGTAGCAATTTAATAAGAGATTGAACCAATATAGGAACCTGTATGTTTCCTTTCAATAAGTTTTTCTACCTACAAGGTTAACTACATCTCTGTTTCAAGGAACAAAATGTAAAGACATGAGTAATTTCAATATTACTTTCATTATTTTATAAGCAATAAATTTTGAGCAAAATTTTTTAAAACATATAAACAACACAAATAAATTAATGATGTAATTTTTAAGAATCAATAAGGATCAATGGAAGACATGTGTCACATCAGATGAGCTCTATAATCTTTAAATGCATAACAAAATGATATTATTATTTCTAGAGAGAGCATAGAATTGATGTTGCAATGCAATTCCATCCAAAGTGTTATCAAATGCAACATTTTTTTTTGTCTAGTTCTAAGATGTTAAATATGACTACAATGGGTCAGAGTTCTAAACTTGAAAATTTTTTTTTACAAAGGAAATATATTGCCTGGAAATAAAAACAAAGAGAAATATATTTTGCTATTTTAGCAAAAGTGTAAAAGAGCAATTTATAGTGCAATTTTTCCTATAAGAGTACAAAACCAATCATGTTGTTCTTTTCCTCCTCATTGACACAAGCAGGTGCTGTTTACCTTTTCAGGAATTCACAAAATAGATCTGCTGGAAACTCTGAATGTGAGCATTACTTTGGGCATGAAGCACACAAAGGGAAAAGCTCTAGCACTATGATCACATGTGGTCACAATAATTATTATGGCTGAAATCCAATTTTAAAAAAGTTTTTTTATTACATAAATAAAATTCTACACTGAGACAGTGCCTGATACAGTTGCCTGGCTTCCATAAGCAATTATTATTGTTTGAAAAACAGTAGAGCTGCATTGCTCTGAATTATGTGAAATTTTGAATTAGTATCTCCTTTGTTTTGAAAAATTTTGTGTTTTTCCTTTATAATTAATTATTCAGTAAACTGAAGAATACTAAAAACATTATTTTGACCCACTAAGAAATATCAGTATTATACAATTTATCAGTTCTCCATATTTAACAAAAAATAGAAACACGTTAATAATTTTCTCCAGTCTATTTCTCAAACAAACAAAATGGCCAGATTCAGTCTAGCAAATGATTACCAAAAATTTTTTTAAGTAGAAGTTATGTTCTAGACATAGATACTGAAGTAAACAAAAAAATACAGTAAGATAATTTCAAAGTATTTTAAATTATGATGAAAATAAAATAATGAAATATGAATAATGTGAGTGACTTTAAGTGTGTTCATTTTCTACTTTTGCCTAACAGATTACCAGAAGTGTAGCAATCTAAAGCAACATAAATTTATCAACTCAATTTTTTTGTTTAAACTTATTAGAATATTACAGTTATCCATAGTAGTTGGGCTCATTTTGACAAAAATCATACATGCATGAAATTTTATTTACTTCCCACTTCAGTCCCTGTTCCTTCACTTTCCCTCTCCTACTCGCTCCCCCTATTCTTCTTCCTCTACTGTACCAATCTTCCTGTCACTAATTTATTTTTGATTGGTGCTTGTATTGTACACACGCACACACATACATGTGGAATTTATTGTGCTATATTTACATATGCACATAGTGTGATTTGATTAAATTCATTCTGCATTTCCTCCCCTGTTCCATCCCTCCTTCCTCTCAAGCTCCTTCTTCTGCATTGATCTTCCCTATATCACTTTGATAACTGATTGACTCACTTTTTCTCCTTGCTTTGCTCTAGCTTCCACATATGAGAGACAATATTCAAACTGTGATTTTCTGAGTCTGCCTTATTTCACATACCATGATGTTCTCCATTTCCACCCATTTACCAGTGAAAGTCATAATTTTATTCTTCTTTATGACTGAGTAAAATTCCATTGTGTATATATACAACAATTCTTAATTCTTTCATCTGTTTACAGATATCTGAATTGGTTTCATAATTTGACTATTGTGAATTGTGCTACTATAAACACTGATGTGATTATTTTATGTTGATTTTAGTTTTTTTGGATAAATACCAAGGAGTGGGATACATGGGTCATATAGTGATTCCATTCCTAGTTTTTCAAGGAATCTTAGTAAGACTTTTCAGAGGGGTTGTACTAATTTGCAGTCCCACCAACCATGTATGAGTCTACATTTTACCCACATCTGTGTCAGCAGTTATTATTGTTTGTATTCTGGAAAATTGCCATTCTGAGTGGAGTGAAATGAAATCTTAGAGTAGCTTTGTTGTTTTGAGTTACAAGTATAGGCGTGAGTTAATTTGGCTCTCAGCTCGTGGTCTGAGCAGCCTGAGCTCAGGAGGTTAGCTGGAGTTATAGTCTTAGCTGGAGCTCAGTGTCCTTTTCCAAGTTCAATCATATTGACGGCATTTAACAAGTTGCAGTTGTAGGACTAGGTCCTTGTTCTCTTCGAGGAACTAGTGGGAGGTAATTTCAGTCCTTTGATGCTGCCTAGAGACCATGCCTTATGACAACTCTCCAGAGTCTCTCAAAAAATGACCATTTGCTTCTTCCATATAAGCCGAAGAATCTGCTTTGAATGGGCTCAACTGATTAGGTCAGCTCTAGCCAGTATAATTGCCCTTTAGGTTAATTAATAGGCAATTGATAGGAAATGTTATATTCACAAACCTTTTGTGCCATTTAACATGACTTTGTCATGGCAGTCATTTCCCATTATATTTATGGGTACCATTCAGATTCAGAGGGAAGGTATTAGACTGGTGTCATTGTGGACCGTCTGGGAATTCTGATTGCCATGGCGGGTAAACAGGACATTCACTGGTGTGGTCAGGGAAGATTTCCCAGAAAAGCAATATTTTAGTTGAAACTTGATATCTGAAAAACAGCCAGTCATATAATAATTATTTTTTAAAAATTCCAGCAGAAAAATGACTGAGACAAAGACTTTGCTATGGGAACTAGTTTGCAGAGCTCAAGTGCTTAGGGCAGAGGGTAATATAAGGTTGAGTATGCAGTAGTTGGATCATGGTGTGTCTTGTAGGCCATGTAGATGTTGATTTTTAAATAAATAACTAGGGTACATTACATGACACATGAGAAATTTGAATTCAAAATTCAGTAAGATGTATTAGGATGGTTAAGCAGTTCATTCAAAATCCTTGAGGTCTTGCATCATTCTTTTATATTTCATAATTAAAAATTCTCACAAAAGAAGCAAATAATAAAATATAACTCTTGACTGACTCTTTCAGCAAAAATATTTTCTTATGTTTTTGCTCTTCACCACAGGCTTCACTAATTTTCCTCTAGGAAAATAAAGATAGAAAAGAAATTCCTGCACGTTTAAATTTTAATTTCAAATTAAAGTGTTTCCTTAGTACATTTGTTTCAGATTTTTATATGGTTTTTCCAAGGTGGTGGAACTTTCAGATAAGAGAATAAATAATACACATATTGATTTATTAAAAGGCGAACTCTTATTATGTGCCTGTCAATTGGCTGTACACATTTATACTGTTGTATCTAATTTTAAAAATCGAAAATCAGATATCAAAACTTCATGGGGGGAGCAGGAGTGGTGGCTCAGAGGTTATGGCACTTGTCTGGCATGTGAAGGACACCAGTTTGAACCCCAGCACCATGTACACAAGTGTTGGGGCAATGAAAGCCACATGAAAAACTAAACAGAATTGAATCTCTCTTTCTCTCCTCTCTCTCACTGTCCCTCTCTCAAAAACAAGGAAAAAAGTTCATTAGGACTAATAAAGCATTTAACCTTGCTTACTAACTTTTCAAAGTAAGTAAATGACAGCCCTGGAACTAACAAACATATCATTTGTGAATTTATTTCTTATCAAATGGAGCAAAAGGGACAGGATTTGCCCTAACACTAGAAGAAAACAGAAAGCTAATTAAAGTATGTGAAACTACAGTAGACTGAATAACATATAGTCAAAGACAATGTTGACTCCAAGACGGAAGACCTAGTACTGAATCTCACAGTTGCCTCAGATTATTGTCTGGAGAGTTTCTGGGCTATAATGCAGGAAGAGGGAGTCCAGCTGGAGCTTACTTTTCTCCCTGAACTGCAGAGATAAAGTAGGAAGTTCAGGAAAAAAACAAATGGCTGGAGTTCACCATACAGACTCCCAAACAGGGTAACCGGAGGGAATGTCAGCGACCTTTAAAGGTCTCTGAGTACCCAGCTGAATACTAATCTGCATATGCACAAAAGAAAAGAACTGAAGGATGAGGAAAACAAAAACAACTGAAAGAATTAGAGAAAAATTTCTGTAGAGAAAAGTCAATCGATTGAAATTGGTACAGAATGAACACAAAACATAATGTGTGGATGAGGACAGAAAAATACATATTATAGCCATATTCTATATGATCAAGACACCAGAGGACATACTGAAAATATTGCATAGAGATTAACAAGCACAAATTTCACCGAATTGAATTGCTACAGATAAAAATGACATTGTCAGCAAAAGAAAATACAAAGGATGGGATTAATGGCACATTGGACCTTGCACAATAGATCAGCAAACACAAAGACATCAATAGAAATGATAAAACCCTAAAAAGTATAGGATCCAAGTTAAAAAAAATATATATACATATATATATATATATATATGTATATGTATATGTTGGTTTGTTACAATGGGATTAATTTCAAATCCGTAACAAAAGGACACTAGAAAAATCCATAAATAATGGAAACTGTTTAGTATACTTGTAAATGATAATTGGTGGGTGAAAAAATGAGTTGAAAAGGGAACTTTTAAAATTCAATATTTTAAACTGAATAAAAGTAGAAACACTGATAGTCTTCTGCCCAGACTGACAACATACAAGAGAAACAAATTAACATTATGATGAGGGGTGTAACATCAATACAGATGCCATTAATATAATGAGCAATTATGTACAGCATTATGCAAAGAAACTTGACTTCTTAGAAGAAATGGAAATAAATCCTTGAAAGACTCATGAAAGAAAACATAGAAAACTAGAACTCCACTATACTTTTTAATGGAATTGAGCTATACTGAGAAAAACCTTCCCACACAGAAAACTCTGGGCACAGACACTTTAATAATGAATTGTGTCAACTATTTAAGGAAGAAATAATGATATTCTCCAAACTTTTTTTCCAGAAGTTTGAAGAAGAAACACATTCAAAATTATTTTATGAGGATAGCACTTTTTAATATCAAAACAAGTTAAAAATCAGAAGTAAAGAAGACAATAAGCCATACCCTTTATTAACACACTTTGTCAACTAAAATATATATATATATATAAAACAGACAATGCACCAAGATTAAATGGTGTTATCCCAGGAATGTATTGGCTTAATATACTAACACTCAAAATTTACCAATTTAATTAACCATATTAAAAAACTTTAGAGATGTGATCATATCAATCAGTGCAGGAAAAATGAATGATTTGTCAAAATCCAACATCTCTTCAGCAAAATAGTCTTATCAACCTAGAAGCAGGAGGCAAATCCCTTAATGTAATCAAATGCCTCTATAGAAATCACTAAGTTAGCATTTTATTTAATGGTATAGATAGATAATTACATGATGACAGATAGATGATAGTTAGATAAATAGATATAGATGATAGATAGATAGATAGATGATAGATAGACAGAATGAACAAGTACTTCCCCCTAAAAGTAAGGAATAAAGATACCCAGACACATCAGTTATTTGCAGTATAGTAGCATAGGTCTCAGCCAGTGCCATAGATCAAGTAAAGATAGTAAATGGACGGTCTGCATATGCAGAGTACAGAAAGCTCTTTCCTTCCTGAAGATCCCAGCATGTGTGGAAATGTGTGTACAACCTCCATCTGCTCTGGAATATGAAGACCTTGGTCACAGCCCTAGTCAATTTTTCCTTGAGTTGGCCCAGGTCAAGGTGGAAGAGAAGGAAGGAGTCAAGGTGCACACTGAATGAGACTGGTGACATGCCAGGAACAAAGCACATGTACTCTGTTGCTCCTAGCAGCATCATAACTGCACACCACTTAGTATTTTAAGGATAATTTATCCATTTTCTCCTGTTTAGAAAAGTAGCAAGGAATTAGAATGCCTTCAGGAAAAAGTTATTAAATTTATAACGTATTGTAGACATTAGTAGATAGATGGTATTCATACAACTTTCAGTTGCAGTTCATCATAGCTACCATGTAATCTAGGCATTATAACCTGCACTTTTCATTTTCTAATCCCAATATTACAGACAAATGAAGTGGCACTGACAGAATTTGAGTTTGATCCTTTTAACTCTGATTTCCTACCCTGTTCTCATACACAACCATCTGACTTCCATGTCAGTGTTTGCAATCAGCTCTCTCCAGCTAACTTTAAAAATCTGTGTTATTACTGTTTCTAACGTAACTGTATCAAAACAGTTTTGAAGTTGAATGAATTAGAAAATATATATTAAATCACATATGTTTGGGTTTTATAATATCCTTTCATTTTTAGCCTGAAACAGAATCCCTGAAGTATAGTCTTATTATATTCCCTTGCTATTACAGTATTGAAATTTCTATAAATATCCTTGGTCTGGGTTCTACTTTTAATAACATAGGAATATGATACAGAAGATATAAATTATAGATTGGACATAATAATATTATAGAGCACCCCAGGTGGTCTGGTGGATCAAATATAAGATTAAGTGTCAAGAAACCTGAGTCTAACCTTTCTCGAAACTTGAAGCTCATTCTCCTCTGTTTTATTTCTTTTTCTTTTCTTCTCTTCTGACTGCATAAGCCATCTCTTCTGACGACATACTCCGCTACCATATTAGCTATTTCCTTAGCTGCATCCCCACAAAGTCTGCCAGTGAAAACATTCTGAGCTCCTTTTCTGGTTTTACTTTTCATTTCATTTGTCTAGAATATTTGCATTCCCATCGTGGGCCTGTCATTCAGAGGATCTCTAATTGGAGAAAATTAAAAGGCAATAGGTATTATTCCAGGCCTTCAGGAAGATGCTATGTAAGCTAAATAAATATTATTTCTGCTTCCATTTCTATTGCCTTAATATTTTTATTTTATAACCTATGCTGTCACTGTCATGAGCTAACGGAGAAACGAAAGGGAGAGGCAACTTTCTTCAGCCCTGGATTTCCTTTTGATTCGGATTTTCCACTTGTAAGAAGAGATGTGGAAGTTTCCGAACAATGTTAAAAACTTCTGCTTCATAGACATAACACGTAACTGTGTTAGTCAGCTGTTCATCTCTGTATAAAGAATACATGAGAAAATCAGCTTGAAGGAAGGAAAGATTTATTTTGACTTATGGTTTCAGGGGGTTTAGTCCAAGGTCACATGGCCTCCCTGCTTGGGAACTGTGGAAGCACAATGCATTGTGGCAGGGATGTGTGATGGAGCCAAGGTAGTCACCTCATGGTGGTCAGGGAGTGAAGAGAGAGAAGAAGGGGATGGAGTCACAGTATACCCATCAAGGGCAAACCTGTGTGCACTCACTTCCTTCCACCAGGCCTCACTTTCTAACGCTTCTATCACCTGGCAATAGCACCACAGGCTGGTGACAAAGCCTTTAACATATGAGACTTTGGGGGACACTCTTGACCCAGATGGCGTCTACAATCATAGATCCAGCTAATAGACCTGGAAGGCACACAATGGATTATTAATACATTAATAGTGTATTAATTGTTCACAAGCACTGTATACACATTATGTCTTATAGAACATAATAAACATCCACTTAGTTTCTATTATTTGAATTTATCAAACAAAAGAAAAAAGAAACAGAGTCAAAGAAAATTGTTCACATGAATAAAGGGCAATGCTGAAATATGAATTCAAATCTCATTGACTTTAAAATCTCAATTTTTTAACAACAGGACCTTATGCATGTTGCTTTGAGCCTCAAATTTCTTACTCACCACATTTTCTTTTTTTTAGTTCTTTATTAAGGAATTGAGTTATTGTACAATCATAAATGCATATAAATTAGCAATATGATATGCATTTATTCTTAAACCAGAATTACCCCCACATCATCCACAACCCAGTCTCTTGATTCTTCTTCTTTTTTTTTTTATTGTGGAAAGCTTTGTTTATTTCAGATGTTTTTTTTTTTATTTTTGAGCAACCTTACAAGATTTTAACAAAATAATATAAAATGTGTATGTATTCTGGATATTGCATTTATCCCCAGGAGTGCCCCCCCAATTACCCTCCCTTATCCCTCCCTTCCCCTTCCCACTATAAGTCTAAAAAAAGTATTAGATTGTAGAGCATTACATCTTATCTGGATTTAACTCATGCTACTAGACCTCTTGATTCTTCTATATTTTGCCCCTAAAAGCAATATAACCACTTAGACTATGAATTTTAAAGAATTAAATGATTGCATAAGTATTATTTGGATTTTCAGGGGGGTAAAGAGTATGCCGCATTGTTGATTGTCTCCCTAGATTCCTACCTATCCTCCATCCCTCTAACCTCCCTCTCATCTATCCCCTCTCCAACACTTATGGTTGCCCTAGATTATATGTTGCTACACCTTTGCGGGGTCTAATGCATGAGTTTGACAACCTTACACCCAAGCCTCGGTTTTGCTCTAGCCTTCACAAATGAGGAAAAGCATTAAACCCTTGACTCTCTGGGTTTGGCTAAATTTGCTCAGCATGATTTCTTTCATTGACATCCATTTATCTTCAAAGGCTGCAATATCGCTGTTTCTAATTGATGAAGTAGAATTCCATTACGGAATATATATATATATATTCCATGTATATGTATACATTCCATCCAGTGAGGGGCATCTGAGTTAGTTCCATAATTTAGCTGTTGTAAATTGAGTGCTATGAATATAGATTTTGCTGTGTTGTTGTAATGTGCTGATTCTAACCACTCTCAGAAAATACCCAGAAGAGTTATAGCTCGATCATATGATGAATCATCCTTAATTTTTTGAAGAGTCTCCACACTACTTTCCAGAGCAGCTGTACCTGTCTGCAGTTCCACCAACAGTGTGCTGATGCTCCTATCTCCCCTCAACCCCTCCAGCATTTGTTGTTTATATTCTTCATCTTTGCCTAGCTGACTGGAGTGAAATGAAATCTTAATGTAGTTTTGATTTGCATTTCTCTGATTACTAGTGATTTAGGACACTTTCTCGTGTATTCATTAGATTGCTCAATTTCCTCTGTTGAGAAGTTTCTATTTAGCTCTTTGGCTCATTTACTGAACTTATTGTTTGTGTTTTTGGTATTAAGCTTTTTGAGTTCTTTGGGAATTTTGGATATTAGTCCTCTATAGGAAGAATCATAGGCCATGATTATCTCCCATTCTGTAGATTTCCTCTTGAAAAATTTGACCAATTCCTTGAATGAGCAGAAGCAATTTACTTTAATGCTCGATTTTTTACTTTAAAATTCTTGTGCTTTGCACTTCTCAAATTTATGTGGACCAACAAGAAACTCAGAATAGCCAAAACATTACTAAGCAAGAAAGACAAAACAGGTGGATTCATAACACCGTATCTAAAACTATACTATAGAACTGTAGTAACAGAAAGAGCATGGTACTGGTATCAAAATAGGAATGAATCAATGGTATAGAATAGAAGACTCTGAGACAAAATCACAAACCTTTAAGCATCTGATCCTTGAGAAAGGAAGGGTCAAAATATAACATGGAAGAATGACAGCCTATTCAACAAATGTTGCTGGACAAACTGGACAGGCAATTACAGGAAGCTGAAATTAGATCCTTACCTCTCACCTTGCACAAACAATCAAATAAAAATGAATCAAGTAACTAGGAATTAAACCAACCACTATACAAATGCTAGAAGAAAAATTAAGACCAACACTCCAGCATTTGGGTGTAGGCAAAGGCTTTCTCAGCAAGACTCCCAATGCTTACCACATTTTCAAATATTTATTGAGCTATTGGCTAGACATATGCTATAGATACAATACTACTAACTGCAGATATGGTTTAACCTTATAGGGTGACAAGTATCAAAGTAATCATACTAAAAAATGACCAATTAGAAATTGATTTGAAACTCTTTGGAAAATAGAAATATATTCTATGATTGTACATAGGAATGTGGGGAGGAAGAATTGGTCAGGGAAAACTTCCCTGAAAAATATGTTTTGAGCACACAAGTGAAGGTAAGACAAAGCTCACTAACCACATGAAGTTTCCATGCAGAAGTCCTCACCGAGAAAATACCAGGGGCAGAAGCTGGTGGCCAGAGGAAGCAGGACTTTTCAAGGATCTGAATGGTACCAATGGAGGAGGAGGAAGGTGAGAGGGGCGAGGCTTTGGGCAAGCTCTTCTCCCACTAAGTGACCATTCTGTGGTTTAAAGGCGAATAGAAGCAAGGCCCACTGGTGGAAAGAGCTTCATACAGGAAAAGCTCCGTGTTCCTGTGAAGGTTTGAGAGAGCTTTGTGGGCTTCTTGTTTTTAAAGTCTATAACATTTCCTCCAAACTTTTTAGCAGAAAGCATAATCTTCTCAAGGCATGAAATTAGGGTGTATACTAGCTTCTGTTTCAACATGTGCAGAGCTGGAGACAATTCTACACAGAGGTTTGCTGAACTGGGTAATACTTCAAAGCATCACAGAGGCAGTGCCAGGCCAGAAAAAGATTGCCCTCAGATGGACACTACCTATCCATTGGATTAATCATATGTTTTGGATTTCCATGTGTGCATCTTGGCTAAAGAAGGGAGAGCTACGAACATAAGGCTGTCTTGCAGGCTAGAGGATGGCAGAGAATCTTCCCTCTAAGTGAGAAGGAGGAGAGGAAGGAAGTCTGTGACTTGGCGGGTGGGGCTGGGTAGACTGGATGGTCCTGCAGCTGGCTGTCCTTCTACATTTGCTACCTAGTTAGGACTGGACCACAACGTCCCACCAGAGCACACAATAAGGATGGGGGACCATTTCTTTCCAGGTCATTGTCTTTCACTCTGCACACCAGAGAACAACTGCTTGCTTAATACAGGTTCCAAGTAGAAGTGGAAAATCTTTGAAGACCCTTGGCTCGACCACCTCGGCGCTTTAGGGGTCCACTGTTACGTATGACTTGAAATGATTGATGGTGTTTATAAAGACCTTTATCTTCTGGTTTATTTGTCCTGCAAAAATCAGCAGCGTGGAGCCTGGTGATGCCACCAGCAAGGGGCCAAACACTCAGAGCCTCATGATCCAGATCTGCGAGATGTTTAACCACAAAATTCCCATCTAACCATGAAAATGTATTCCTTATTTAGATCACTCAAAATAAGTTTAAATGAAAATGAAACGTGCTACTTGAATAATAATAAATATAATAAGCAAGGACAATCTTTGTAATTAAAAAAAAACACCTCCTAACTAAAGTTTATGTAGTGTTGTTACTATTCGGGACAACATAATTTCTGGAATGAGGATAGGGGAAGTGAAAATAAAAATAGAGAAGAGTGAAAATCACCTGGGTTCTAGACCTCTGTCTGGTAAACTGCTCTGTTATTGCTGGTCCTTAACTGTTCTGAGACTGGGTTTCCTCAGCTGAGCAATACTGTCCTCCCATAGGGACAATATAATTGTACTAATCAAGATGGGTTTCTTTACCATTTGACATTTTTAAAAAAATAGCTGTAGTCCCAATTTCTTCCCACATCACCTTTCTAATAGGGATGAGAAAACCCAAATGGATAAAGATTCGGATTTCCCCTGAATAACGAAGTCCCATAGTCCCCATGTGGCAGAACATCCTCTAACCTAGAGCCCAGTGTTGTGGCCTCACAGTGAAAAGTGGCATAAAAGATAACTCTTACAATGAAACAAGAAAATTTCCAAAATGTCCTTTAGGGACGAAGGTGGAGACACCAGGGAGGAGCTCGGTGGGGCTCCCTGGAGCCTTCAGGCCCTGTGGTCCATTTCTCTACCTCTACTTCTTCTCCACCAGCTCCTCTCCGCACCATGCCTGCTCCCTGGTCTGTACCTCCCTACCTGGGTCCATGACCCTCCGCAACTCTTTTACCCTCACCAAATTTCTCTCCTCGCCACCCTCTGTAACTGAAAATTCCAAGCACCTTATCAGAAGTGGTTAGGGGAAGGTGACTACATACAATCACTACCAGTAACAGTCAGAGCCTCGTCCAGTCTGTCAGTCCTACTCAGTGCTGGTCTGTGTGGAGCACTTCCTGAAGATACAGAGGCCATTATCAAGATGCTGGAATTGAGCTGCTGGAACTAAGGGTCAGGCCATATAACTACAACTCTCTCCTATTACAGGCTCTTTGAAAAGGATAACAGAAATGGGAGATCAGGAATTAAATAGTTGTACTTATGGAGCTGATGCATTTGCGTTTCTGCTGTTCAGCGGAGTAGACAATCTCCATTTACTCACTCATTCACTTATTTATGTTTTTCATTCAATGGGCCCTAAGGGTCACATACAACGTGCCAAGTAGTGTACTGGAAAGGCCCTGAGAGGGGAGTACAGACACCGT
The DNA here is from genome assembly GCA_004027875.1 of Aplodontia rufa. Lineage (NCBI taxonomy): Eukaryota > Metazoa > Chordata > Mammalia > Rodentia > Aplodontiidae > Aplodontia > Aplodontia rufa. The sequence continues at coordinate 18,159 of PVKS010032032.1, forward strand.
AAGTGCGCTTTACATGCCTCTTCCCCTTCTCTCATGATTATGGCACACATCATGAGTTACAGCACCCTTGCCCTCACAAATCGTCTCAGCATAGAGCAGCCACTCTGAGAGTTGGCTGAGCAGTAAATGCTTTTGTCGGATGTCACTGCAGAAGTATGCATGGATACTACGCTACACTGTACTTGGCATTCACAGGATGCCCAGTTTCTGTTACATGAGAGTGCATATCTCAAAAGGACAGTTCCTGCCATCAGTCTCAAGTATACTCAGTGTCCTTAGTGGCTTTCTGCCACTGGTACCCTGTTCCTGGTGGTCTGACAGCTCTAGCACTCTTCAGATTAGGAGGTGTGCAAATCAGGAAGAGTTGAATGGTTATTAAAGTCAAGCTTTTGACTCTTCATGGGATGCTGGCAATCTCTTCACACTGCAAACTTTCTTCAGTGAGAATTTATGGAGCACTCTGTGCCAGCTACTCCAGCAACACTACATATTTAGAGAAATGAGAAGCCATTCTTTTTTGCCTTGGTCTATTGGAAGAAACAAATATGAAATAAATAAAATCACAATAAAGCAACGGCAGAAGAATGTACAAAGCTCCAGGAGAATCCAGAGGAAAAATGATCATTTTGCCTCAGGGCAAATATATTTAAAGGAGGGACGTGGTGCTGTATATTGTGAAGGATAAGTGAACTACATAGGAGGCTGAGAAAATGAAAATGAGCTAAGGAAAAATAGGAACGCTGTAGGCGTTGAGGTTTGAAAAGCCAAAAGAAGGCTGCTGCAGTAGGTTATGAAGAAATTCGAATGCCAGGTTCACAATTCTCTAATGAAGAACAAATAATCTCCCTGACTTGCTCGTTGACATTATTTCCAGATTGTGTAGTTTCTATGCAAGCTAAATACCTACAGAGCCATTTGATCCTGCCACTAAATGAGGCAGTTCATCGACATGGGAAATCTTTCATGACATTCCAGAAGGAAAAATAAAGGAAGGACGGAAGGAAGGGTAAAGCAGAAGGGATGAAGACAGAGAAAAGTCATAGTTGAAAGTAAAGAGGAAATATAAAATAAGAAGTTATTTGGGTCCACTGCCAACAAGAGTTAAGAAAGCTGATTTCTTAAGATAAACTGAAGTAAAACAAAATATGCTCCATATGTTGAAACTGTATACTTAGTTTGAGATAAACAAAAACATGTTTGTTGAATAGCTGCCATAATTAAAAAGAAATTAAAATAAAAAAATCCCATCTGGGGATAGATACACGTTTAAGTACACACGTGTGCACACATGTACACACACATACAGACTCAAAGAAAAATGATTCTCAAACTTGAAGTTTTTCTTTACTTAAATAAACTCACTCATTGCAGAAGTACGTTATAAGACTTTCCCCTAAGCACCCCATGCTCCAGGTCCATGATGAGGTTACACAGGGATACTAAGCATTACTGAAAAACAAGACCACCTTTCCAAATCCTGTCCTTTCCTCTTGCATTCTTCTCTGCTGCGAATATACCCCTCCCCCTTCCCTCTACATGACACTGCTCACCCACCCACCCCACAAAACCCAGGTCAATGTCCCCTATTTCCAATGGTGTGTATTGAATTCCAGGGTAGTTAATAATGGCTGCTTTATTTGTGAACTTCATCACTTTCCTGGGGCTGCCTGAACCAAGAAGTATCATGGACTGGATGGCTTAAAATGGGTCACAGTTCTGGAGGCTGGAATATCAAAATGAAGATGTGAGCAGGTTGGTTCTCTCTGATTGCTCTATTCCATACTACTCTCCTAACTTCCAGTGATAAACAGCAGTCGTTGGCATTCCTTGGAATATAGATACATCACTCCAATCCCTGCCTCCCTCTCACATGCTCTCCTCCTGGTCTCTGTATCTTCACATGCCCGTCATTTTAAGGACACCAGTCATGTTAGATTAGGGGAATGTTCTTCTCCAGTATAATGACCCTATTTCCAAATAAATATGCTTTCTTACATACTTGGGGTAAGGGTCTGAATGTCTCTTTTCAGGAGCGCAAATTCATCAGCAGCAACATGCCTCTAAGGAAGCTCTTATTTCATCAGAAAAGTCAGATGTACGCAAATGTCCGTACTTAATCTCCCAGGGTATCAGAAGGAGACAATGCGTCACTGGACTGGCACATATAGATGCTGCAAATTCAATTTAGAAAACATTAACTATAAGCTTACAAAATTTAATGTTCTCATCCTTCAAGAAAGGTTATATTGTCTCTAAGGAGGAGAAGAGTAAATTTTGTAAGTTCCTAGTTAATGATTTCTAAATTGAATTAAAGATGACCCAGGGAAATTACGGAGAGAGCATTTCTGATTTAAGCAAAAAAGGAGAAGGTTAGGAGGCACTTAGATCTGCTGCTAAAGGAAACTTGGGGTACGTGTTTACCCTAATGTCATTGCACTCACAGACAGCGATTTCTTCCTTTGAAATGGCAAGTGAAATCTTGCCAATTTCTGTTACAGATCCATGTGAAGCAGCCATGTGAAGCAGCCCAGATCAGGTGAAAGCGGTGAGACTGGGGTTTGGGTAGCTCAGCCACCCCTGCCGAGTTTCCACAAGAAGGTCTCAGGGAACCTGAAGCGCAAATTTAAAAGCACTTGGCTAGATGAAAGTCTGCCACTTGGTTGGCAGTCATGTGGAGGATTATACATGAAGATTTTTTAAAAGAGTAGAAGAGATGAAAATGTTATTTGAAAATTAGAAATGATAGAGAAGCTGGCACAAGAAATGATAAACAAGGACAAAGATCTTGGACAAAACTTGCTAGGATAATAGAAAGACATTTCAAAGAGGTCTCCCAAGCTACTTTTTTGTAGTATATCGTCCATTCTAAATTAAAGATGCCCTGCTTTTGGCCAGGAAACTGCTATTTTTAACCATATTGTAACTATATTATCACAAAGGACTAGCCTGAAGGAGGGACAGAGAATGTGGATGATATCATGTCGGTTTCAGCTGATGACCCACAAGCAGATGGATTTATCCTTTCGAGTTAGTAAAATCTGAAAACAACTTTTTCACCTGCTTCTTTGCACTTTTGCTACAGCCACTGTGAATTGAGTGTATTTCCCAGGTCACAACATTTTCTTGTAGGCTTCTGTTGTTCGGTACATGCGGATCCTTTGCTGGCATGCCTCACTCTGCCTTCCACCCCCAAACTTTTGAAATATAAGCTTATTGTTCTCCAAGAATCCTCTGAGCACTGTCCAATTAACTTTACCCTCTTCTGCGTGCCTTTGAGCATCCTCTGTACCTTGGAAAAATACATATAATTGCATTATTGCACTGAATTGCAAGCTATTTCAATTGCTGCTTATATTCAAATAATGGGTTCTTTGGAAACAGTTTGATTTGTTTTACTCCAAAGTCTTTATCATTGTGATGGGCATAGCATGCTTATTGATAAATGTTTGCTGAATGAATTAATATATAGGAGAGTCTATTACAAAGTATTCTTCAGTTTGCAGATAATTTTAGAAACACAGCAAAATGAGCGTAGGAGAGGCTGGAGTGGTGGGTGGCTCAGAGGTTACAGTGCTCACCTTGCATGCACAAGGATGCGGGTTCGAACCACAGTACCACATACACCACAAAGTATGGCAGCAAACAAAATCAAATAAAAAACTAAATAAAATTGATTGTCACTTTCTCTCTCTCACTGTCCATCTCTTTTAGAAAAAGAAAAAGAAGAGAGTAGGAGTAATTTGAGTAAACTGGAATGCTATTGGTAAGTCTCTAGAGGATATATATATTCCTGATCGAGTACAGTATGAAGACAGAATACAAATAATGAACACTTTTCCACAGTGATCTTGGAAATTAGCCCAACGGCCAAGTGTTTTATTTTAATGGTGTGTTTCTTCTCTCATTCTACAGTTGGTAAACATTTCAGGTCACACATATACTCGGTGTTTGTGTGTATTCACTGTAATTTCCTATGCTACACCAGATGTTGGGACCCTTTGGGTCTCTAATGCATGCTTGATGGATTAAGGAAGAAAGGGTGGAGCATTGGAATAAGATGAGTAAGATAAGCTAAGATTCTGACATCCGCTAATAAGCTTTCACCAGTCTCTGTCTGTCTAACTTAAAATGCAGGCCCATCCACTTGGAGAGAGGCGACGGAAACATGTGAGGCAAATCCTGGATCTGTCCAGTGACTGTGAATCGCCTACAGGACACTTGCTATGCTGAAGTGGAATGCTTGATTCCTGTTGCAGGACTGTCCCCATGTTGCTGTATGAGATTAAGCTTTTGGCTATTTAGATTGAATTTGGAGATATATTTTATTTTTGTTTTTCTGACTCTTAGTTGTGTATGTGCTGCTGAGGTTTAAACCGGGGTTCACGTATGCCAGGCCAGTGCTATAACCACTGAGCCACCAGTACAGCCCCTGAATTAAAATATTTTGACTGTAGAGAACACAGACCAAACTTTCTCAGGTCTAACATAATCTGATATGATTCTGACACAATTACACAGGAGGCTGGTTGACTGTATGAGTGCATCCCAGGCAGGCTTTTCACGTAGTACCTTTGGCAGACAGGGATCATCTGAATCTCAACTTCAGTAAATAAAATCTTGTCTCTGATTAATTTTCAGAGAAATTGTTGGGATACCCCAACCAACAATTTTTGTGTACTCCAAGCAATGTATCTTTGAATCCACATGTATATCCCAATTAAGTGGACACCCCCTTCTTAGAAGAGAGCTTAGTTGAGAATTCTTTGAAAGTGAAGCATATCTTTTGGGGT
>PVKS010032033.1:0-22923 GCA_004027875.1 Aplodontia rufa
AGAAGACATCCAGCTCTGGCCGGGGGAGTTTGGACAGGCGGCAGCAAAGAGAGAACGTCTTCCATCTCATTCCACCTCAAGCCACATCCAGATTCTCCCTACTCCTCCAGGGGCCTGCCCTGTCGCTCTGAGTCACAGGAAAACCAAACAAAACAGAGCATCACAGAGGCGGCTGCGAGGAACACGCCCGCTTTGCAAAGTGGGTGAAGCCCTGGTCCACCAGTTCTGCTCCTTCTGCCCGGCTCCTTTCTCCTTCTCACATGCCTCCCTGACATGACCACCTGGATTCTGTCCAGAAGCCACCACCTCCAGAGAAGCAGTGTGCAAACCCAGTCTGTCTGATTCCAGAAATTGAGCTCTTAATTGCTGCACTAGACTGAGAAGTTCCTTCCTCCCCTCCCTAGGAAAGGAGGCAGATCCTTCCATGTAGCTGACTCTCCTCACCTCTTCTGTATTCCATGCATCTTGCCTGTCATCAAGACACAAAAGGTCCCGAAGCCTCCAAGGCTTAGAAACAAAGTGCACAGGAGACTGAGCCAGAATTGATAATACACCTGCCCTCTGTTGCTAGCTCCCTTGATTTCTCAAGGGATGTGTTTAGGGAAGGCAACCAGAGCCTCGGGAAGTTCTCAGCAACGTGCTATGGTACAGAGAACTTGGCAGGTTTTCTGGCTGCTCATCACTTTATACACCCGGGAGGTCTCACTAGGAGATGGAGCCCACCTGCCTCTACACGAGCCCAAACACTTGCACTTACTTCCAGAGACACCAAGGTTGTGGGTCTTGAATGTAGGATCCAGGCTTGATGAAGGTGTAGTTGTATACCCCAGACCTCCCACAGGAGCTGGGAACCCCAAGAACCAGGATGGTAGCAGCTGGCCAAAGCAGCCTCCTTCACTTTACAGGGTGCTGGTGCCTCCAATAGTGGCAGAGCGCGCACCTTGCCATCCTGTGGTCAGCAATGACAGGGGGTCCTCACCAGGCTGGCTCCGTGCCTCTGGCAGCAACTGGCCACATTCTTCCTCTGAACCTGCTAGCTTTCCGAGGCTATTTCTAGAGACTTCCTACAATTCTTCCCCTCATGTCCTTTTAATAAATCCCTTTGCTACTGAGAACTCTGACCAATGCATCAGGTGTGTGCAATGCACACAATGAGTAAACCAGCCGCTGACAAACATCTTTGTCTCAGGACCTTAAAAATTAAAGACCCTGGGCTGGAGCGGTGGCTCAGTGGTTACGGCACTTGCCTGGAATGCACAAGTACGTGAGTTCAAACCCCAGCACCACTTACACAATGAAGTCTCGGAGCAACCAAAGCCACATGAAAAACTAAATAAAAATTGATTCTCTCTCTCCTCTCTCAACTGTCACTGTCTCTCTCTCTCTAAAGCCAAAACAATCACCACCCCAACCTCCAGGACTGTAAGTTCCCTCCCAGGACAGCTTACTGATTCTGCTTTGTTTACTGCTCCACTCCCAGAGCCTGGACTCCTAGTAAATGCTCAAAAAAAATTGTGTTGAATGAATGAATGAAGTGCATGAATATCTATATGTGTATGTGTGTACATACACGTGTGTATGTATGTACGTAAGTATATGTATACATGAATACACAATCAAAAGACTATTAAATGTTTTGATGTTTTTAAGAAGGAAGAAATAAGGAAGAAAAGCAAAGCACAGATGCCTTAGGTGATAAACCACTCAGCTGTTCAGAACCAGGAGCGGAGCATCTGAACGGCTGGGCTCCCCAGCACCTGGAAAAGAGCTGTGTGCCTTATCAGTGCTGTGTGTTGTGGCAGAACAGAGAGATGGCTCACTCTGAGCACTGCCTGAGTTTGTTGTGAATACTGTATCCTTTTAATGCTTTCCCCAAGAATCTCCTGGAGGCAGATTCCTTAAAGCTATAAAATCCATGAGGAGGCCAAGGAATTACCCAGTTATTTCCAATTTCTTCATTCACAACAGTCATTATTTCAAAAGGACTCCTATGGGGCTAAAGCAGTGGCTCAGTGGTTACAGCACTTGCCTGGCATGAATGAGTATGTGGGTTTGAACCCCAGCACCACATACACAATGAAGAATTGGAGCAACAAAAGGCACATGAAAGACCAAATAAAATTGATTCTCTCTTTCTCACACTATCCCTCTCTATTAAAAAAAGAAAAAGAAAAAAGGAAAGGACTCCTCCTATGTGGCATAGAGCAGAAGGTGGGGTTGCACCAGGTAAGGCAGGAGGGGGATCCAGAGCTCAGGGGAACGAGCATCTTCTCACCTGCCACTCTGTTCACCCCCATCCAGCATCCACTCCAGGAGACATCAGTGGCCACAGCCCATCCCAGGCACACCCAGAAGACACCATGATTCTGGGCAGCATTGAGCTCCTGTGAGCTAAGGTTCGACCCCATGCTAATCCCTGATGCATGTGAGACCCCAGCCCCTGCTCCCTTTATCGTTTTCTGTTTGTTACTTATGCCAGTTTTAGAAGGCTTTTGTCATTTTCAGCCCAAGTGGCTTAATACAGTTAGTCCAGCTACTGTGGTTGATCTCACAGGCGCCCCTTCACCCTTACCCCTTCCCCGCATTTGCCCAGATGGGCCCAGCCAGGAGCCTGTGGACCGAGGATAAAGAAGCAGCTGTTCCTAATTCCGAACCTTCACCCTGACCAGCACATTTCCAGCCTACAGGACGAGGGTCCTTCACACCAGATGAAATCAAAGTTAACCCCTTTACCCCCTCTCTTGTAGCAACTGAAAGAGGTGGAAAAAAATACTCCCATTGTCGGCAATATCTAAATGCAGTTATAGCTCAGTGGATCCATGAGAAAATTGACAAGAGCCAATCCTTTGCACAAGGCATGCTCTGCTTTCACGCTGTCAAATTATTTTTAAAGGGCATTAATATCACAAGCTGATGGCTTTTAGCCCTGAGCAAATGATGCATTTTAATGTTTCTTTACACATAGCTCTCAGCCCAAGTGAAGCTGTCTTCGGCAAAGCATTAGCAAACATTTACATTTCAAAACTCAACAGAAGGTTGTTGTTGGGCTTTTCTATTTTTTCATATATGCCCAGGCAGATAAATCATATTTCACATGTTAAGTGGTGTGTAGCGTTCCGATTCTGACCCCTGGCATACCTTTCGGAGATAGTGGCACCTGGTTTTCAGGCCTGGAATCTAAAGATTGATTTTGAAAGGGAGAAAGAAATATAGTAGCGCCATCAAACACAGTGACGTCTGTGGTAGGACTGCTCTTTCTGAAAGGTGATGTATTTGCAGGTCCCTTGATTCCTCTGCACAGGGGAGGGCCCCAGACATCTGGCACCTTGTGTTGTACGAGGATCAGAGCAGGATCTCTGAGCAAACCAAGCCCAGTGGTTAGTGTTTATTTTTCCAGGTAGGAACAAAGCCAGAATGACAGTAAAGCCAGGGACAGGTGAGGATTAGGATCAATGGGGTGTGGGGGAGGTAAGGACCCATTTTTCATTTAAATAAGCTCAAATTGATTAAGAGTCAAGATTTAGAGATCTTGGGCTTGCAGTCAGGATGTGCTGCATTTTTAAGTCATTTTAGAGTGGAATCAAGACTTGACTAATCTTGAAATGCCCCCTAGTGTAGTGGTTCGCACATACAAACTCTATAGTCAGAAATGTGTGGGTTCAAATCCCAGCTCCCTAGCAGTAAGAGCTTGTATAAGCTACTCAACCTCTGTGAGCTTCACCTTCTCCATCTGTAAAATGGGAATAAGATCATTGCCTGTCATAAGGGGTTACTGGGTATTTTTTCTAGTTTTTTTTAATTGGTGCATTATAATTCTACATAATAAGGAAATTCATTGTGCCATACCTGTACATGCACATCACGTAATTTGATCAGTCACATTCCCATGCCCTCCTCCCTGATCCACTTGTTCCGCTCCACTTATCACCTTCTATTATTATTATTTTCATTTTTTTAATTAGTGGATTCTAAATATACATACAGGATTCACTGTGGTATATTTAATTGTATATGGGCATAGCATCATTTGGTAGATTTCATTCCCCAGTACTTCCCCATCCTCTCCTCCACTACCTTCCTTGGATTACTGTTAAAAACAAAGTTGATAATCCCTTACATACAATTGGCATGGCCCCTGGCTTATCATATCTACACAGGGTGAATTGCCAACTACTGTCCTTTATCAAAGGAAGCTTCTTTCTGTTCCAGGCCACCCCATTATTCCCACTTCTTTTTTATTTATTTTTATTAGTGCATTATAGTTTTACATAATGTTGGGATTAGCTGTCACATATTCCTAGATGCACACACACAATTCAGCAATACGGTTTGTTCAATATCCCTCCCATACATCCCTCTACCTCCCTCCTCCCATCCCATGATCCCTTGCCTTTCTTCTGGGTCCTATATTGTTCCTAAAAAAACCCCAAATACAGTGACATAATTCTTAGACCTATGAAGAACATTTCTATATATGTGGCTATAGTATATACAGTGACATTTTATCCCCACTTCTTAAGTTAACTCTCCTCCCAAAACTGGCTGTACATCCTCTACTATACTTTTAAACACCCTCCAAGTAGCATTCAGCTAAACATGCAGAGAAACAGGATAATCATAACAACCAATGATCTAAAATAAGCTTGCAGTCATGGTCGTATCCATGTGGAACTGGTTCCAGGACACTCCCCCTCCCCAGAAAACCAACATTCGCAATGCTCAAGTAAGGCCCTTATATAAAATGGCATAATATTTGCATGTGACCTATTCATATCCTCCTAGATATTGTAAGTCACATCTAGATTGCTTATAATACCTCACACAACATCAATGCTATGCAACATACTATGTTGCTTACAGAAAAAGGACAAGAAAACAAAGTTTGTACATGTTCAGTTCAGATGCAGTCTTTTCTAGATATTTTCAAACTGTGGTTAACTGAACTCATAAATGCAGAATTCATGGGACATGGAAGGCTGATCATACAGTTACTAGAACTCATTGAATTGTACATGCACAGTGGATGAATTTTAAGGTATGTGAATGATACCTCATTCATATCAAAAATTTAAAAATAGGCAAGTTGGGAAAGTTTCAAAGAATTTAAAATATGAGTTGATAAAAATGAACAAATGGGTTGAAATCTACCAAATTTCTGAGTGATAGTCTAGGGCAAATGTTCTTGAATCCTCATATCCTTTAAACAGAGACCACTTGACACGTTTGTTCATCCTCCACCCCCAACCCCTCTGCTCTGTGTCTCATGGTTGGGTCCCCTGTTCTGGCCCCTTAGAGTAAGAGGCCTACTCCTTCCCATCCTGCATAGAAAATCTATGTGGCCTGTTGCTCTCCCCAGGTGACCCTGACTGGCAGGAACTTAGTAGCAATGAATGGTGCTGGGAGGACTCCTAGCTTTCCGTGATTTCCAGCCCAGGAGCTGTCTTTCTAGAGAGTCCATGAGAGCTTCCATGAGAGCTACCAGGAAACGCAACTCATCTCTCAGTGCACACTCATGTGACAGCTCCTCTCTCCCACACTCATGCAGTCCCCCAAATATTCGTCTCTTTTGCAACCTCTTTGGGTGCACAATGGGCCCTAGTTGGCTGTAGTGAAGATAATATTATCTTCAAAATTGCCTTTTGTGGGCTGTCTGTGCTCTTGTTATTTGGGGCGTGGTAGACTTTGGGTTGGGACCGCAGTGTGACTCTGAGTCTCCAGGACATCACTCAGGGCGGAACTCCTCTGTGCCCTCTTCCACTGCATCCTCTGACTGACTGAGGTGGGGATAAGCAGCTTGCATCAAGATGAAGGTAAAAGGAGGGAGGAGCAGTCCCAAGTGTCTGCAGAGCACACGCCACCTCGTTCACCTTTCTAAGGGCTGCCCGTGATTCTTCTTCCTCCTCGGGAACCCCTGCTCCAGTTCCTCTTCGTGCCCTGAAATTGCACCTTGGACTCCTTGCTTATGTGGGCTCTCAGGATAAGCAGAGCACAGTTTCTGGCCGTGGTTTTTTTAACAGTCCCTCAGCAAATTTAAATAAGGCAAGGGAAAAACACAAGTGAGACTCGCTCTATAATCCCAGGAGAGGAGGCGAGACGGGCAGATTGTAATTACCCTTGCTGGGCTTGGGCCAGCGCTTGGGCCAGTGCCACCAACATGGATGATTAAACCAGCTCAGTGCTCCAAGGGCCATTCGGGACCCAGGCTCCCACTTGGGACCTTGATTTTATCTCTTACCCCAGACACATTAAGGAACTTGAGGACTTGGCCAGCAGGCTTCAGACCAAAAGAAAAGTGGCAGGACATCTGCCAAGGACGGGGCAGCAGATGTGGCCTACCCTCTCATCATGACCCCCTAACCTGCCCATCCCCAGAAAGCCCACCACTGATGTTCTTTTCTGAACATCAGAAAAGATGCAAATCTCCGGGCCCAGAAATAACTCCTGGCTTCCTGCTCTCGGGCCTCAGGTGTTCTCTGAAACCCTATTGTTCTGAAGCACATGCAGGTTCAAGGCTTTTAGCATCTACTTGGGCTAAAAGACCAGCTCCATCCTTACAGTGCAACACCATCAAAGCCAGCCCTCCTCAGGCGTCAGGACTGCTGCTGCCATCTGAAACAAATCAGGCACAAACCTGGCTCCCTTGCTCCTCCTACAGTGCTCACAGGCTTGATTATTTTGCCCCAAAGGGCCCGTTTTAGAAGAAGACAGAAGCAAAAAGCCAACACTGCTAGTGTTCTTAGCTGGCCTCAGATTCTACTTGTGACCTCTCTATAGAGTGACACCTACCTAACAGAGACCTCTGGCCGGCAGCCCTCCTCACTCTCCAGCCAGGGCTCTGCTCTCAGCAAAGCCCCTTGTTCTACAAATTGTTAGCCCATATAGTGCCTAATGAGTTTCTGGCTTTTGTGCCCTACCCACTCTGTCCTGCCTTTGTTGATACCCCCATCCCCACCTGGTGACCCCACTGCCCAGAACCCTCTGACCATTGGGCTTGGACATCTCCAACAACCACCACTGGCATAAAACTCACACCCACTCCCATGATCCACATCACCCTCCTGGGCTCTACCAAGCCTCAGCCAACCTACCAGGCCTTGAGCCCACTACACTCACGCCCAGTTGTCCTTACACGTTAAACTCCTTCTTCCTTTACATCTTAAGGAGAGGTTCAAAACATTCATATGGAGTGTCCAGGTCATTCTACGAGCCTCCAGAAACCTACTCCACCCCAGAGCACTTTTCAATCTCTCAAACCAAGGTCAAATTAGGGGTATCTGCTCCACTATCTATTCAGTTTTCTACCGAGAGGTTAAGTTTCAGCTTCCAGCAGCTTTTCTTTTTTTTTTCAGTGCTAGGATTCTAATCCAGGTCTTGCACATTGTAGGAAAGCACCCTACTGAGCCACATCCCCAGCCCTCCATCACCCCTTCTAAATTCACAGTTCACACCTTTCACAGTTTTACCTATTTCCTGCACAGCACAAAAAGCCAGCCAGCAAACCCAGGCACCCAAAAGTAATGGAAACTCTTTGGTGCCCCCTTGTGGCCATGTGTAGTCAGCCAGCTGCAAAGTGCCCGCTCCTCTTCCAGCTTTGAAGAAGTCAAATGTCATTCCTCCACGAACTACCCACTTAACGCATGAGTTCTTCTGGGGGAAACTGCAACAGGTAAAACCCAAGGTGGTTATCCATGTTTTGGCTTTTCCCCTGGATAACAAAGTTTATATCCATTGATTGCTAATGTTTTGCTAATGTTTCCCCCTCAACTGTATTTCTATATACTTCTAATAAAAAAAAAAAAAAAGAAGAAGAAGAAGAAGTCAACTCCCAGGACTCTGCAAAGGGTAGCCTGACACTGGAAAGCGAAGGGCTTCCAAGTGCCAGTCTTAGAGATCTCCTACCATCCTCAGGGAGAGGAGTCCAAATTAAAATGCACACCAGCAAATAGTCTCAGATTCCTGTTTGCTGTAATGGGCGTAATTCCCGCCTGGCCATCCTAGAGGGTGTGGCAAAGCCACTCTGAGATGGGGTGCAGTTATGTCAAGATCATGTGCCCTTTTCTGGTTGCCTTAAAAAGGGTACATTCTAGTAGCTCAATCTTGATCGATTCTATAATGTCCCCATCCCTGCACCCCGGACTATCCATATGAACTTTCTGTAATCACCACATGAGGCAGGCAGGCTGGGAGTAAGGTAGATTTGAGACAATGTGTGTCTAACAAAGAGGCACCCATATGCCACTCACCGTCATACAGAAATGTGCTGGAGAAAATGTCACTGACTAGAGTTGGCAAGTGGTGAAGCAGGAAGGTGGGGGTGTTGTCATCTCTCCCGAGGAACTCAGAGGCAGATGCTGGGTTCCGGCATTTGCAAAGGAACAGGAAGCCAGGTCAAAAGTCACGTGTCTATGACTAAGAGAACAAAACCTAATCTCCTTTGCTTCCAATCTTTTTTTTTTGGAGGGGGCAGGGGGAGACCAGGGTTGCTTGACCACTGAACCACATCCCCAGCCCTTTTAATGTTTTATTTTGAGACAGGATCTCATTAAGTCCATAGAGCCTCACTAAGATGCTGAGGTTGGTCTCAAACTTGGAATCCTCCTGCCTCAGCCTTCTGAGTTGCTGGGATAACAGGCATGTGCCACTGCACCCAGCTATTGCCAATCCTTTTGAAGGTCCTGCCTAAAAGATATTATCTGAGGCTAGAGCAGTGGCTCATTAGCATCAAGCTTGCCTGGCATGTGTCAGGATTTGGGTTCAAACCTCAGGACCACATTCACAATTAAATGTTGGAGCAACGAAAATCAGATGAAAAAGTAAATAAAATTGATTCTCTCTCCCTTGTTCTCTCTCTGTAGAAAAGAAAAGATATTAATCTGCACTCCTGGACCTAGGAAAGTGTTTGGTTCTCAATGGATATTTAGTAAATAGGCAATGCATGAATGAGTTCACAAATGAACACCTTGATTTTGAGGACACATTTGCAAGGTCAACAGCCTCTCATTCTGAAGCAGCTTACTTGATGCTCCTACCCAGGCCTGTGGACCCCGTTCCTGTCTCTTGAAAGTCCCAGCTCATCTATGTCTCTTATTTTGTGTAAAGTAAAAATAAATAAATATATAAAAAATAAGGAACGTAGCTAATTTCATTTTAAATGCCTGCAGCCTCTCTCTTCACAACTAATTTTGCTTATTCTGCCTATCATATTGTCTTCATCTGATTAAAGAAAATCTACCTAATTCTAACAGTGAAAATGCACAAGTCTTTCCTCTAACTCAGTAGTTCTTAACTTTGGCTAAGCATTAACCTGGGTGACCTATTATCCACACACACACACACCCCTACACACATCAGTATGCAGACCCCGTCCCAGGCCAACTAAATTTTTTAGGGATCAGAGCCTGGGTATGAGCACTTTTTGAATGTTCCCTAGCTCATTCTAATGTGCATCTAGGGCTAAGAACCAGGGCTATGAACTGAGCTGGCCTTTGCCCGGAGAATAGGCTAACCCACTATGAATAAAGCCCAAACCAGTGTCTGTTGCTTGCCCAGCACTCTGAGACACAGGCCAGAAAGAAAGGGAGGCTGTCAAGCCCAGGAGTGATGGAGAGACAATTTTCACTCTTTCTTGGACAGCTCACACATCAATGACCAAGAAGTGGATGGCCCCAAGGAGCGGTGTGGGCTGGCCTAGAGGAAGAGCCAGGGTGATAGTGTCAGATGGTGGGGGTGGGGGGTGGCTAGATCCCTTTTATGGCACTAACTGGGTTCAAATAGGGCTTTTAATGCAAAGAGGCATTCAGGGGGATGATGCCTGTGCCCACCGTTCACTTTAAATTATGTTTTCAAAAGCCACTCGTATATTTCAAACACAGCACATGAACCTAAATTCAATCTGCCACATTGTAATTTCTTGTTTTTAATTTAAGGCCTCTGGGCTTCAACTAATTTAAGGGACAATCTGGTGATGAAAAGGAAACCATCTTCATTCAAAAATGTCATTAACATAAGGCACTGCTTCCCCAATTTGGTGCATAATCGAGATTTTCCAAATCTTACATACACTTTGGGAGTCTTTTGAGCTATGCACCTGAGCACATAAAATAAAACAGTCTGTCTATTGGGTAGCAAATCATGCCCGTGCCATCTCTTCTATTCTCCACCAAACCATTTGATCATTTAATGTCTCAATGCTCTTAACCATTAGATGTCCACCTTTGAAATTGCAGAATACAACTGAGCACGATTTATCGCTTTGCCATGTTCAAACACTGAATTGACCAAGGTCCTGCTGGCTCATGGTGTGATTAGCAGTCCTCGGATTCATCAACAAGCCCCAGGCTGAGATCAGAAGTCCCACCCCAGCTCAGGGCACCAGTAGCTCACGGAGGATGAATGTGAGTATGGGAAGACTGATGATGGAGATACACGTGGGAAAGGCTGTGTTTCAGGCCTCTCTGCAGGCAGCACTGGTTGACAAGGGACACTGGCTCAAAGGAAGAGAATTCAAATTGGCACTTTCTTAATTGCAACCACAAGATCCAAGCAGGTACACTGGGGTGTTCCATTCAGAGCCTGGTCTCAGAGGAACTTTTGTTCACAGTGGAAAGTGAGTTACAGCCACTAATGTTGACATTCTTAGATCTCATCCCTGGGATCTGCTGCAAAATAGGTTATGTTTTCAAAAAGCCTTGACTTCCTTTGCCTCACTTTCCATCTGCCTTCCTCACCTGCTTTCCACTCTGGCCTTAAAAAGTGCTTGCCGTGGGACTGGAGCGGTGGCTCAGCGGTTTCGGCGCTTGCCTGGCAAGCACGAGGACCCGGGTTCAAACCCCAGCACCTCGTACACAACTGAGTGTTGGAGCAACTAAGGCCATGTGAAAAACTAAATAAAGTTGTTTCTCTCTTTCTCTGTCTCTCTCACTGTCCCTCTCCCTTTATTTAAAAAAAAAAAAGTGCTTGCCACATAGAGGTCACTCAAAGGATATTTATAATGAAGTTCGCAAAGAGCAAAGAAGCAGCCCTCCATTGAAAAGCTAACTCATCAGACAAGAGAAAAAGAAATGCAGGAAATAGTCTCCTCTTTCATAAAAATTTTTGCTCAGAACACTTTCACTTGTAACAATCTTAGAGCACTCAACCTTAAACAATCCTAAACTCCCTAAAGATGGAAGAAAACAGGAGGTATTGCTGAAAGGAGACTTGGAGATTTCTTCCACAAAGCCCAGATAATTACCAGGACTTACATGAGAAGGTATTCAATTTCATTCAGTGGGTAACTCAAACACGTAAAGGCCATTCCAAGGCCTTGGTCTACAGGCTGCCCACCTGCATTCGGTCCAGCCTACTACCCTGCAGGGAAGCGGGGTAGGGCCCTGGGACATTTGAGCCTAGGGGTCTTCAAAGAAGCCACTTCTAACTCCCCCTCCGGAGCCTCAGGGCTGCTCAACCTTGATCAGGCGCTGCCTGAGATTAGGTAAGGTCTGGAGAGACACAAACCTAAACATAATGTTGCCAGTGGGGAAACTGAGGCATGCTGGGCATTTGAAAAGCGGAAAAGAGAAAGAGATTGACAAGAGCACTGCTGCCTGAGAGGAAAAGGAAGGAGTTGTGTCTGAAGGGGAGAGGGCAGGAGTGTCAGCAAGCCCTGAAATGCTCATGGACTGGAAGGTGCTGGGACGTGGGACCCTTCCACCTCCATCATGTACTATCTGAGTGACAGTGGGCATGTTAGAACACTCCATGTGGGTGGTGGAAATTTCCTGTGAAAATGTTCCAGGAAACCTGGCATCTCCTACACTGGTCTCTACCCGGATATGAGAGTCATAGCGCATCTTGGTGTGACAAAGTCTCTGGGCATTCCTTCAGCAAGGAAGCCTGACTCACTCAGTGTTGCCTACCTGTGGGTGACCATTCAACCTTTCTTCCAGGAGCATTTCTAGGAATTAGATCAATAGCAAACTAGTTTGGGGGAAGTTTCCCCCAGGAAACATTGAGTAATGTCTGGGTACATATTGGAACCTGGGGGCTGAAGTGATGCTGGCATCTAATGAATAAAGACCATAGATACTGCCAAAAACTCCATGCACAGGACAGCCCCCACAACCGAGAATAGTCAAGGGCAAAATATCAGAAGTCGGGAGTTTTGGAGATCCTGGTCTATAGTCACATCTACACTGTCATTTCTTCCTCTCTCCTTCACCTCTGGTAACCACTGTGGCTTCGATTCCTCCACTCACCCTCCAGCCATCCTACTGCATGCACCCTGAAGGCTTCTCCCATTTCTCATCCAGTCCCACCTGTCTATTGTGCTTCAATGCTACCAGAGCTGTGTCTTTCTTGAAACTCCTCTCTTCGCTTCTGAGACCCATCTCCCGGTTCTCTGATCTCTCTGGCTTTCCTTCCACTTCCGCCTTGGAACGTATCTGTCATCCACCAAACAACTTGCCCAGCTCTCTTCTCTTCTGACTCTCATCTTTCCCTGGTGACCACAGCCTTCATGACCACAGGACCTACCAACGGCTTTTATGTGACCAGGGCTTCAGAGCACAGGGATACAAAGATGACTGGGACATGTTCTCTGCTACAGAAAAACTAATTCAGAAAGGAGAAAGGTAAATTAGTGTTTGTCCCTTTCAATGAAGTACCTACTAAATGTCTATCTATTAAGTGTCTACTGGGTGTCAGTCACAAAAATATGTATGGTCTCTGCCCACATGGAATTTAGAATTGAGAAGGAAAAATGCAGGAATCAAAGAGTAACAAGGACACATGTGAAATTTCTTCAAGGTAAAGTCCTTGAAGGTTTCTGAATTGCTGATGAAGGGAGATAGGGTCTGGTCAGGCAAGCGACCTTTGATTTATCATCTAAAATGATGAAGCAGAGACAACTTGGAGAAGAGGGAATGAGACAGTGTTCCAGGTGGTGGGAAAAGTGTGTGCTAGTGTCCCAAGTGTACAAGGAGAGGGAGGGCAAGTCCAGAGCAGCTGGAGCTGGGAGCACGGGAGGGGCAGGGGCCATGCCAGTGAAGCTGGAGAGCTCCTGAGAGCCACTTCTCAAAGGAACTCATAGGTCTGGTAAAAACCAACTAGAATTTTATCCTAAGTAGATAGGGTTTTAATGTGAGCACAGTGGAGAAGTTGGGGATGGATTAATGTTTTAGAAAGATGACTCGGTTACTTACAGAGTGGACTGGAAGAGGCCACAGCAGTGGGGATCATCTCTATACTCACAGAATAGGGAGCTGAGCATTTATTTAACACTAAAGCTGAAAATTACATATCCATAATCAACATTGTCCTAAACAAACCCCTATGTAACCATTAAAAGTCACCACGAGCCCGGCATGATGAAACACACCTAATCCCAGCAGCCTGGGAGGCTGAGGCAGGAGGATTGCAAGTTCAAAGCCAGCCTCAGCAACTTAGTAAGACTCTGTCTCAAAATAAAGTATATAAAGGACTGGGGATGTGGCTCAGAGGTTAAGTGCCTTTGGGTTCAATCCCTGGTATCCAGCCTCCAATATCCATCAAAAATGTAGTCAGTGCAGCCACATCTCCCAGTGAGCACAGCCCAAGCAGCATTGGAAGAGATCACTGATACTTTGATAGAGCCCCAGATGAAGTACTTAGCTATGGTTAATGTTTTAAGAAATAGACTAGACAAGCTAGCTAAACTTACTTGATTCTCATCTGGTGCATTCTGGGAAGCCCGAGGGAACTGACCTGAAGAAGGGACAGCAGATTCCCGCCTGTCATCTTACTCTGCTCCTGTGCTCGCTGTGGCTGCATGCACTGGCCTGCTCAGGCTGTCATAGCACAGTACCGATATGGGGAGGCTTAGATAACAGACAATTGTCCCTCACAGTTCTGCCAGCTGGAAGGCCAAGGGCAAGGTGGAGGCTGGGCTCGCTCCGCCTGAGACCTCCTGTCCTGGGCTTAAAAAAGTTCATCTCCTCTGTGTGTCCTCACCTGGTCCTTTCTCTGTGCATGGTCATCCCTGGTGTCTCTCTGTCTTCTTATAAGGACACCAGTCAGATTGGAATAGAGTCCATCTGCCTCATTATAACTTCATCACCTCTTTAAAGGCCCTATGTCCAAAAAGTCACATTATGAAGGACTTGGGGTCAGAGCTTCAACTCGTGACTTTTGGAGAGAGAGGTGAACTCTCTTCCCTTTTCAGAGGCAGTGATCAATGCACACACTGTAAACAGGAGCTATTTCAAGACACAAGATCAAAGCTGAATAGGTGGCAGGTACAGTAAAGGGCTCGTGTCCAGAGGACAGTAAGTGTGCAGAGAACTGGAAAGGTCCCCTGGAGGGAACCTGGGAGATGTGACTCATGAGCGCCCCTCTGGATGCGTTCTGGGAAGGAAGTAGGCTTCCTACCAAAGGACACAGTACAGAGAGAGGCATGAACCGCCGCACAGATGTGTGCTGCAGCTGGAGTGGTCAGCAACGGCAGAGCGGCCGCTCCTCAGAGGTGGGGAGAAAATGGGTGTAGTCAGATTGACTCAGTCCTTGGAGGCTCAGATTTATGTTGTTGAGACAAAATACCTGAGCTCAACGACTTCAGGGAGGGAAGATTTATTTTGGCTCATGGATTCCAAGGTGTGTCTGTGGTCACGTTGCTGTGGGCTGGTGGTGAGGAGTGTGAAGCAGAGCAAAGCCACTCACATGGTGCCAGGAAGCGGAGATGGGGTGGGGGATGTGAACGAGCTACAGTCCCCAAGGCCACATCCCCAGTGACTTACTCCCTCCAACTCCCACCTCCTACAGTTTCCACCACCTGCCAATAGTCCGTTTAGCTTTGAATCCTTCAGTGGATTAATCCAGAGCCCTTCTGATCCAATTCCCTTCCCAAAGCCCCACCTCTGAGCATTGCTCCACTGGAGACTAAGCCTTCAACACCTGAGCCTTTGGGGGAACATTCCAGATCTAAACAATAAACAGAGAGCCGTCAAGGCTAGAACAATGAGTAGAGACTCGACCCTACAGCTGTCGTAAATCCATTCAGAACTTTATAATCCAGGAATTGTTCAGGGAAAGAGGAGTAGCGAGTGATCAACCAGAGACACCATTAGGTTGCACATAGCTAGAGACTTGGGGTGACATATGGTTTCCCTGAAATGTTCTGTTCAAAGTCAAGATCAGAAAAAGCTGTTATGATCTCTGTCTAATACTCTGCCCCAAAACACCAGAAGCATCACATGACTCTCCAGCTCCCAGCCACTAATCAAAGTACCAAAAGCCAACCTCATGCCTACCAAAAATCTATGTCGGTTTTGCCCTTTGCTTTATGAACGGGCTACATTTTCCAAGCATAGTAGAAGAAATAAGGTAACTTTTCCAATAAGATTACTTCATGCAAGAAACAGTCTCCTTTTCAATAAATAGTTTTAAGCCATTCTCCCTGGTTTCTGAATCACAGTACTCTCTGAAGCAGTTTTATTTCCTGCACATGGGGAGCTTTGGTTTAATAAGGAGAGAGGCAGGGGGATAGACTTCAGGAGATGAAGTGAGATCTATTAGACCATCTCGACCATCTCGCCGCGTGCTCCCAAGATTGCTCCCAGCCGTGCTGGCCTCTTCACTACTGCTCAGGCCAGTCCAGTTCTGAATGATTTAAGGATCATATAGTAAGTGCCCATGACTCACTATGAAGAAGTGCTTCTTCCTGAGGCCCCAGCAAAGGTTTGGCTGTAATTGCAGAGTGCTGCTCCTCCTACCAAAAGGTGGCATGGCACCTTGCTCACCTTAAGACAGTGCCACACCAAAGCCAAGGATGCCACACCCATCTGGACGGTGGTCACTGCCTAAGGAAAAGTACAAGGGCCACGTGCCTTTACCAAAGCCTGAAAGCAACCAAGGGTTGTGCTCCTGAAGTACAGAACTGCATTCTTGGCAAGGAACGGTGGTAATTCCTGCCACTCAGGAGGCTAAGGCAGGGGGATTGCAAGTTCGAGGCCAACCTCAGCAAATTAAACGGACCCTGTCTCAAAAAAAAATTTTTTTAAAGAGGGGACAGTGAGAGAGAGAGAGAGAAGCAATTTTTATTTAGTTTCTCATGTGGCCTTCATTGCTCCAAGACTTCGCTGTGTACATGGTGCTGGGGTTCGAACTCGCGTACTTGTGCATGCCAGGCAAGCTCCGTAACCACTGAGCCACCGCTCCAGCCCCCTGTCTCAAAATTTTAAAATGTGACTCAGTGGTACAGAACCCCTGGGTTCAGTACCACAAAAATAAAAACAAAGCCAGCAAATGAAAATAAAACTGCATTCTTAACATACCCAGCTCTCAATAGTGATATGGCCATTCTTTTAAGCTAGCTTTGGTACAAGGAAGAAACTAGTCGCCAGCAGATGGATCCATCCAGTCTTGGGACAGCAGGGAGGAATGAGGCAGGCAGTCAGACCTCCTCTTCACCATGAAGTGTGTGTGCTGTCCCACTGGGTCCTGGAGACCCCTGCTGCAGGGCTGGGGTCTCCAGCACCAGGAACATCTGGAGTCTCTCATGCCTCCACCCCACCTTGGGCTCACAGGATCAAAACTCTGTGAGTGCATCCTAGCCATCTGAGAGCCTCAGTGATGTGGTCCAGGCTTAGAAAAAGAGGAGCACACCAAAAGAAATGGGGTCACTCAACCAAGGACCAGTGGCCATCAGTAACCTCTAAGCAAGTGTTCGATTATAACAGTAAGCACTTAGTTGGGCAAGCATCTACCATGCTGGACACATATATTATTTCTCCTTTAATGGGTAGCATGCTTGGGGACTCACTATTATCAGTCTTATTTAACAGCTAGGGAAACCGAAGGTTAGCGTGGTCAATTGATCCATCTTTGTTCTCATAGCCCTGTCCAACCCTCTGATGGCAGTGGTCAGCCCCTCACAGACTGCTCTGCTCTTGATCACTAGGGTATTGGCATCCCATAATATCCACACCTAGAGAGGTCTGTGCTCACTGCTATGCTATTACTTACTACCAGAACAGATGTTGAAAGTCAGAGCTCTTGCTGATTGCACTAAGGCCCTTCCTGTGGAGACAATATGAGAAACTTCTCCCAGCCTCTCTGTGGCTGTGGTCTCTTTCTTCAGACACTACAAGAACACACAACTGATGCTATTTCCCCTTTCACATTTGCATTTATGAAGCGGAGGGATGGATTTCTAGTCCCCTCTAGCAAAGCCTAGAAGACATTCTGCTGTGAACTTGCCATGCAACAAAAACAAAAAAACTAGTCTTGTTTATTCTTAAGGGGGAAATTTTAATGTGTTTGGATTTAGCAATGGTTTTTCAAACAGGACAGTAAAAGTATGATCAGAAAAGAAAAACATAGATAAACTGAACTTCATCAAAATAAAGTGTTGGGCCTCAAAAGACATTACAAGGAGGAGCTGGAGTGGTGGCTCGGCGGTTGCAGCACATGCCTGGCATGTGTGAGGACGTGGGTTCGAATCCCAGCACCATGTACACAAGGAAGTGTTGGAGCAATGAAAGTCACATGTAAAACTAAATAAAAAGTTGATTCTCTTTCTCTCTCTCTCACTGTCCCTCTCTCTTTAAAAAAAAAAAGACATTATAAGGAAATGAAAAAAAACACAAAGAATGGGAGAAAATAGTTGTAAATCATACATCTGACAGAGGTCTAGTAAACAGATTATGTAAAGATCTCTTATAGCTCAACAACAAAAAGACAAGCAACCCATTTTTTTAATGGGCCAAAAAAATTTGAATAGACATTTCTATAAAGAAGATATACAAGTGGCTGGAAAGCACATGAACAGTTGTTCACCATCATTAATTATTCAGGAAATGCAAATAAAAACCACAACAAGATACCCTGCCTTAAGATGACTGTAATTAAAAATAATTATTTAAGAAAAGAAAATTATACGCATTGGTGAAGATGTAAAGAAATTAGAACCCTCTATATTGCTATCAGGAAAGTAAAACATTCAGTGGCTGAGAAAAACATTTAGGTGGCTCCACAAAAATTAAGTGTAGAGATCCCATATGACCCAGCAATTCTGCTCATATGTATATACCTAAAATAATTGAAAATGGGTATTCAAAAATATATGTATGCGTGCATGTCCACAGCAACTCTGTATCACAATACCCATAAACAGAACTCCACACGATCTTCAAGGAAGCATGGATAAACAAATTGTAGCATTTCTATATGATAGTGTATTATTGAAAAAATATATAAAGACTGATACATTTGCATTAGTCAGCGTTCCATTGCTATGACAAAATAGCTGAGATAAATAACTTTAAAGAGGAAAGATTAATTTGGGCTTCCAGTTTCAGAAGTTTCAGTCCATAATTGCTTGGCCCTGTGCTGTGTGCCTGTGGCTGAGGCAGCACACCATGGCAGAAATATGTGGCAGAGGAAAACCACTTAACTCATGGGAGGGGCCTGCGGTGCCAATATTCCCTTAGAGGGCAGGCCATCTTTGACCTGACTTCCTTCCTCTAGGCCTCACCTCCACTAGGTTCCATCACCTCCCAAGAGTGGCACGGTTGGCCACTGAGCCCTCAGCACATGGGCTTCAGGAGTATTTAAGATCTGAACCCTAAGAGGGGTACATCATAAATGAACCTCAAAAGCAATTGAGTGTAGCAACCAGATACAAAAGACTCATAGCCTGTGGAGCTGTTTATGCAAAATGCCAAGAATAGGTGAAGCCATAGACTCAGAAAGCAGGTTGGTGGTGGCCAGGGGCTGCCAGGAGGGAGTAAAAGAGAGTAATTGCTTTTTTCTGGAGGCAGAAGGTGGTGAAAATATTTCAGAACTAGATAGATGTGATGGTTGCACAATATCACAAGTATATTAAATGGCACTGTTCACTTAAGTAGCTTTTGTCAGGGCTGGAGCGGTGGCTCAGCGGTTTTGGCCCTTGCCTGGCAAGCATGAGGACCTGGGTTCAAACCCCAGCACCATGTACACAACTAAGTGTTGGAGCAACTAAGGCCATGTGAAAAACTAAATAAAAATTGATTCTCTCTCTCTCTCTCTCTCACTGTCCCTCACTCTTAAAAAAAAAAAAGAATTAGTATTATGAGGGTGAGTTACTCTACTGTGCTTCTATCCCTTCATCTCCTCCAAGATGCTGGGGCCATGATTAGGAAGCATTTTCCTGGGTCAAAGGAATGACATTTCAACTGCTGCATGCATTGTCTAAGTACACAAAGCAGGAGTCTGATTGGAAATTTAAAATGAGGAAGCTTAAGAGGGTGAGACATTTGGCAACACCCTTTCTCCCACCCCTACAGCAGGGTGTTATTCCATAACCACCTCATTCATCCATAGAGACTGCCTGCCTGCAGCAGGGATGTACTGGAAAGCATTTCAGCTTTCAGTTGAGATGGAATTTCATCCCCTTCAAATTGTTCCCTCATTGATTTACTCACTGAGCTTTCTGCCTCCCTCACTAGTGTGTCACCTCCACAGGGCAGGAACCTTAGCCTGCTCTCCTCACTGACAGGTAACCAGCACCTCCATGTCTGTCTGGCACATGGGAGGTGGTTGGAGATTCACTGAATGAAATCCTGGGAGAGCTCATCTTTGGGGCCTCTTGGAAAGGTCACTGGGAGAGGTGGGAGAAGGCAGTCCCATTTCACAGACGGATGCTGGGGAGTCTTCTCAGCAGCATGAGAGAGTGAGATGAGACTCTGTATCCCACCTGTGTGCTCATGATGACCTCCAAGTCCGTGGCCAGGGGAAAGCAGCACCTCTAATTCAGCGCCTGATTTTTCTACCCCAGTAGTTGGTCTCCCCCAGAACAATCCTGAGACTGATAAAATGCAAAGCACAGGCTCACGTTTCTTCGGGAAGTCTTGATTGGTCCTCCGTTTGGTTGAATGTCCCTCAGTTTGCCTGGTGCTTTCTCATGATCAGACTGAAGGGATGCATTCGGGGGGGAAATCTCCACTGAGATGAAGTTACGCTCTCAGCACAATGTTCTTTAAAAGTGTCAAGGTTGCAAAAGACAAGGAGAGATGAAGTTAGAGACTGCAGAAGATGAGGGAGAATAACTAAATGTGATGTGAGATCTTGCACAGGAGGCCCGGGACAGAAAGAACATCTATGGAAGAGCATTCAAAGAGTGTCATTTGGTGGACAACGTTAATTTCTTACTGCATCAGTGAGAAGTTCTTAGTGTTGATAATTGCACCATGGTTGTGGAAGATAATACCACGGGAAGCTGAGAGGAGGGCTTGGGGAGATGGCACTATCTTACAACTTTTATGCAAAACTAAAATTAGTTCAGAATAAAAGCCTAAAAAAAAGTGGAGTTGGGGCTGGAGCAGTGACTCAGCGGTTACGGTGCTTGTCCAGCATGCACAAGTACGTGAGTTCAAACCCCAGCATCACGTACACAATGAAGTCTCAGAGCAATGAAAGCCACATGAAAAACTAAATAAAACTAATAAAACTGATTCTCTCTCTCTCTCTCTCTCTCTCATTGTCCCTCTCTCTTAAAAAAAAAAAAAAAGAAAAAGTGGGATTGGTCAGTCCCATTCTCCCCACCTATCCACCTGTGTTTTCCTGGAAAGAGAGAGGAAAAGACATAGGATCTTTCCAGCTCTTCACAGTCACAAAGGTAGGCGCACCTAAACCCAAAGCAGAGACTCCAGATTGCTCCTGGACCCGGAGGGAGATGAGCAGCAGGGAGTGGGCTTCTCCTGGAATCCCAGATGCTCCATCCCCAACAGCTTGCCAAAATCCTGATGCAGGAACCTGGGTGATTGGCCTCGTCGGTCCAACTCTTCACCCATGGAGACCCTCACTGTGCCTGCGCACCTGCCCTCCCTCTCCTAGGGAGGAGGTTCTTAGCAACTTAGAAGATTTATTCCTCCTCGCCTGTCCTCACACTAACTCTGTCATAACTTCAGCTTGATATTTTCTGCCACTATTCCAGCTGTCAGTGGTACACTGTTTACTGCATGTGTGCCTACAGCTATCTGTGTGTGCCTGTTATGGTTGAGATATGAGGTGTCCCCCCAAAACTCATGTGTGAGACAATACAAGAAAGTTTAGAGGTGAAGTGATTGGGTTTGAGAGCCTTAACCTAATCAGTGCATTAGTTCACTTGAGTGGATTAACTGGGTGGTGACCATAGGCAGGTGGGCCATGGCTGGAGGAGGCAGGTCGCTGGGGTGTGCCTTTGGGGTACATATTCCTTCCCTGATGAGAAGAGTTCTCTGTCTGTTTCCTGGTGCCATGCTCTGAGCTGTTTCCCTCCACCATGCCTTTCTACCTTGATATTCTGATTTATCTCAGGCCAGAGCAACGGAGTTGGCCATCTATGAACTGAGACCTCTGAAACAGTATATGCCAAATAAACTTCTCCTCCTTTAAAATTGTTCTTGTCAGGTCCTTTGGTCACAATGGCAAAATGACCCAAAACCGATTAAACTGTTGTATATGTGTGTGTGTGTGTGAGTGTGTGTCTCTGTGTCTACGTCTCTGTGCCAACATGAGTAAGTTTATACTTGCACTATATAATTTCCATGCCAACAAGACATACTTGAATTAATATTTTAGTCATTTCTGTGCAGTTGAAATCGAGTCAATTGTTGGGAGCAAAACAACAAGGTACTTCCAACAAACTCTGTCTGCCACATCTTGCTTAGTCATTACATCTGTGTTGGAAACCTGGGTGTCAGAGCTGCGGAGCACAGGAGCTACCCTCCAAGCCCACCTTCCGCAGCACGGAGCATGAACCTCTCTGACCAGCCAGGGTCCACCCTGTGACTCAAGCGGAGGTGGTGCTTAGCCTCTGCCCTGGGTTGAGTGCGCCCACCAACAGAGCGAGCAAGGCTTATAGCCCCCATGCTAGACGTCTTCCAGGAACAAGCAAGCACACTTGGTCATCCTTTGCCTATGGAGGATCTGGAAGATGAACAGGAAACTGTCATGATGGCCACCTTCTGCCCTGTTTTTAAAGGCTTCAGGCCACAGTCCAGCTCCTGCTGGCCTTTTACCAGCCAACCTCAGTACCTATTTCTCCCTGAAATAGATGAAGTCCCTGGGTCATAAGTAGAAATGAAATACAGGAATGACTTGAGTCCAACCTGACTTCTGGGATTCTGAATCCTGTGGGGCAGCGGAAGGAAGACCTCAGCAGCTTTTGGAACTGGCCCACAGACTCACAGGAAGCTGTCAGACCCCAGCCCACCTTTGTAGATGTGAACTGAGGCTGTCGACCACATACTGCAGTTCCCACTTGTCCTCTGTCCCCCAGACCATGAGGGCTGCTGAGCTGGGGAGACGATGCCTTAAAAGCACTCAAAATCACCTCCTCTTGCTGGTGAGAGGAGCTGCTTCTCAATTTGTCCCTTAAATGTCTCCCAGCATGAGTGATATGCAGCCAGATACCTTGTTGCCCAACACTCCAGGGAACTGAGGCTGCCCCACATCTGCTCAGCCTGTATTTTTAATTGCTTAATAATACCGAGTGGGTTTCCCTCTTTCCCTCCGGCTTAGCAGCGTGGGGGGCTTTGACATTCAGGGCCTGGTGTGTGGGCAAGAAACACAGATGAGGCTGGGAAAATGTCACCCTCCTACAGCTTCTCACCCAATTAATCACCACGCCATCTGACAGGGCACACCTCATCCGAGGAGCACGGGGTTGGCAGTCCAGAGAGCTGGCTCCCACCCTAGCTCCACTACTAAATTAATTGTGTGACATGGAGCAAGTAGCTCACCCTCTGGGCGCCTCATGTTCCTCCTGGTGTGCAGCATTTTTCAAAGCAATCGGAATTGGCCAGAAGGATATTTAAGGGATGGTTTTATGGAATAGGGAATAAGAGTGCAAGGATCTGGACCATCAGGGGCTACACAGAACCTAGCATCGGCCCAGGAAAGTTAATCACCTATCTGTGCCACAATGCTCTCAACCGCAAAGCCAGCGAA
>PVKS010032034.1:0-22913 GCA_004027875.1 Aplodontia rufa
AAAAAAAAAAAGAAATACCAAATTCAAATAAAGAGGAAAGCTGTGAAGATAACATTTTACAACCCTTTCTTTACTTTCTTTACATTTAACAGAAAGCATGATTCTTAAGTTTCTAAAGAAACCTGAAAAACCAATAGGCCAACTCAACTTAGAGTTGGCTAATACAATGATTGTCATGCAGAATACACTTTCCATATCGTGTCAACTCTTAAATAGAGCAAAGGCCTGGACTGGAACAATCCCAGTTTTGTAGGATTGGCTTAATTGTTACACTGTGCACATCGCAAGCATTTGTGCTAAGTGACTGCCAGGCACTGTCTCCGATTCTCTTTGTCCTTCTACATTTGGACAATAAATGCCTTCATAAAACTTCCTTAAGCTTTTCAAGCTAATAAACATGGACAAAGCTCCACACTACAGTCCAAGACAAAGATTCAGACTACTGCCTTCTCCCTCTAACTGCCATCATTCATTATTGAGGATTACTTAATATTTTATCCATGTATATGTCTCTCAACAATGGATATTACATCTAATATTTCTTGATTTAGGTTGCCATTTGAAGTTAGAGATAATCTTCCTTTTTACAATTTTATTCCTTCTGGAAAGTTTCATTTATTTAAAAATTAAAGACTTTTAAAAGTGACAAACCAATGAACAAATCCTATGAATAATGTCTTAAATCATTATTTGTATTTTTCTCATCTGAAATGGAAATATTAAACATGGTTGTATTAACTCAGGTCCCCGAGAAGCTGATGTCAATATAATATCACTGGGTGTATGTCACTTTCCTGCTGCAGTTTTAACAGATTACCCCCACAAGTTCCTGTCATAACACAAATTTACCATCCTACAGTTCTAGAGGTCAGAGGTCTGAAGCAGATCTTACTGACTAAAATAAACAAGATAGTGTTCTTTCTGAAGTTTCTACAGAAGAATCTATTCCTGACTTTTTCCATTTTCCAGAAGCTGTCTGAATTCCTTGCCTCCAGGCTCTGCCTCACTAGTCTCTGCTTCCAGGCTCACATCTCCTCCTCTCCCTTGGCTCTTGTTGTCACATTGCATTTTCTTATTCTTCTGCCTTTGTCTTATAGGAATCTCTGTTACTACACTGCATCTGCCCACATAACCCACAATAATCTCCCTGTCCTCACATTCTTAATGTAATTCCATATTCAAATATCTTTGGCCATGTAAAACAAATTACAAATTCTAGAGACTGGGGCATGAACATCTTTGGGGGTCATTATTCAGCCTCCAGTAATGAATAAAAGCTTTGTTGGAAGAAATGCCTAGTAAAGAGAAGGAATAAAAAAACCAGATCTGTCATGTAGGCCATGCCTCTATGAAGAGGAAGGAAGGAGAATTGAGTTGGAACAATCACAGACTGCAAAGCAGTGCTAAGAAAATTTTGGCCAGGTCTATGGGGAATCCTCAAATTAAGGTTGCCTACTAAAGAAGTAAATTAAAAAACTTGAAAAAACATCTTGCTAGAATGAATCTGCTTAGCAGCCTACCAACTCATTCATAGACAGTGTTCAGTATGAGAAAATACAGAGATCACTGTGAACCTGCAAGGGCAATAGATGAGGAACTCAGGTAATTTTGATTCCTGCAACAGGAGATGTTATGGTTTAGAATTGACGTGTCCCCCGAAGCTCACATGTTAGAAAATGCAAGAGTGCTCAGAAGTGAAATGATTAGATTATAAGAGATATGAACTAATCAGGTGATTAATTCACCGATGGATTTACTGGGTGGTAACTGCAGGAAGACAGTATAGCTGGAAATGGTAGGTCACTAGAGGCTTAACTTTAGAATTTGTATTTTCTCCCTAGTGAGTGGAGCTCTCGGCTTCCTGTTACCATTTCCTGAGCTGCTTTCCTCCTCTAAGCCCTTCTGCCATGATTTTCTACCTCACCTGGGTCCGGAGCTCTGCAGTCAGTCACTAATGGACTGATACCTCTGAAACTGTGATTCAAAACAAAATTTTCTCCTCTGCATTGTTCTTGTCAGCTCTTTTGGTCACAGCAAGAAACAAGCTGAAAAAAATAGGAATTAAGTTTGTGTGGATATGAGGTGTCTCCCAAAAGCTTATGTGTGAAATAATCCAAGAACTTTCAGAGATTATATGTCTACATTTTGACAGCTTTAGCCTTATCAGAGGATTAATCCACTAACATCGATTAACTTGGTGATAGCTATAGGCAGGTAGGGTATGGCTTGGGGAAATAGGTTATTAGAGGTACATCCCTGGAGTTTGTATTTCATTCCTGGTGAACAGAGATCTCCCTCTCCCTCCCCTCCCTAACCCTCACTTTCTGTTTGTCATGTCCTCAACTCCCTTCCTCTACAACACAATTCTGCCATGATGTTCTACCTCACCAAGAGCCCAGAGCTATGCACTCAACTGACAATGAATTGAATCCCTGAAGCCATGAGCCAAAATAAACTTTTCCTCCTCTATATAGTTTTTATCAAGTTTTTTTTCATTACAGCAATGATAATACCTAAAACAGAAATCTGTAACAAGAATAGAGTCAATGCTATGACTAAGTTGATCATATGGTCCAGAAGCCTTTGGTGCTCGTTTGCAAGAAGAACAACTGAAAAGTTTACAGGAAAAAGATGAAAAATCTTTAGAACATTGTATGTAGAGCTGAATGGGAGACTCTAGTGGGAGCTCAGAAATTCAAAACGCCAATAGAATGGTGGACAGTAAAGATAAGGCTTATGAAGTTTCAGCAACAACTTTATTGGAAATTGAATTAGAAGTCATTCAAGCTACATTCTGGCAAACAATAAAAAAAGTTGTCTACATTTTGCTTGTGTCTTGAGACTTTCAGTGAGAATGAATTGAAACGGGATGTACTAATTAATCTGGCAGAGGAAATTTCAAGGCAACACAGCATTCACATGGTGGCATGGATATTGCTGAAGACTTTTAGCCAAGTTTAGAGTGAGAAGCCAGAGCAGAAAACAGAGCAGAAAGATTTGAAAAATTTGCAGTTTGGCCAGAAAAGTGGGAACAAAACTGTGGCTAAAGAAGGATGTGTCTTTCATACAGATTATAGCCACTAAAGTAAAGTACATTACCCAGAGGTAATAGGAAAGATCATTAGAGGGCATCACAGAAACTGATAAGAACAGACCCATCTCAGGTGCAAGGGTATAAAAGTAAAAATTCCTTTCAAATTAGACCAGTGGGTCACCCTGCTTGTACAAAGTGGCCTATGAAATTATTTCACCATGTTTGGCCACCCAGGCATTCAGAGGCAGCTGCAGCCAAGGTCCTGGGAGTCTTGGCTACTGTTTGAGATGGTGGGTGACCATCTCATCATTACTGTCAACCAAGTGGTGTGAGTTCTGTAAGAATGCAGGATACTGGAGGGAGGGGACATGGTAGCTTTCACTAATTATTCAAAAAAGGCCTGAAAAGCCAAGCCAAGTATATCAGGGACAGAGTCCCTGTGGACTGTCCCTGAGGTGGTGATGTATGAAGATTTGAGAAGGAAGCCAAAACTACGAGAGAACCTCAAGTTTAAGAAACATTGGTAATATGGGATGTCAATCAAAGAAATCTGCAGTAACTGAGTAGAAACAAGCCAAGACAGAGGTCAGGTGGACAATCAGTAAGGCAATAGAGGCAGGAGTACACAAGCCTTTTGGAGAGAACATCATGATGCCAGGTGCCCCAAATATTGAGCTACAGAACTTGTTTGCTCAGCTGGATTTTAGTCTTATTTTAGTCCCATCCCTTCTTTCTATGCCCTCATTTCACCCTTGATGAATGAAAATGTTTATTCTGTGCCTTTATATATTGGCTGTATATGACTTGCTTTTGACCATTATAGAGAAAAACATCCATTATTTTGCTTCAAGACTCAGATGAGATCTTGGATTAGACTTTTGGACAATTCTGGAACTGTGAAAACTATGGGGACTAAGTGTATTTTTCACTGTGTGATACACACACTTTTGGGGACCAGAGTTAGAAATATTATGGCTTAGATATGAGATGTTCCCCAAAATTTCATAGATGAGACAATACAAGAATGTTAAGAAGTAAAAAGACTAAATTATGAGTTATTACTTGATCATTGCATTAGTCCACTTGAATGGCTTAACTGGGTGGTAACTGTAGGCAGGTAGGGTGTCACTGGAGAAGGTAAGTCACTGTGGACATGTCTTTGAAGTTTATATTTTTGTCCTGGTGAGTAGAGGTCTTTCTACTTCTCATATGCCATGTTCTAAGTTACTTTCTTCCTCCATGCCCTTCCAAAAGTCTACATTCAAAATCTCATCTGAGACTCAGAGCAAACTGATGAATATTTTTCTCTGTAATGATTAAAATCAAGTCACATATGTCCAATATATAAAGGCAGAGAGCAAGGCACAGTATGTTCTGCCTCACCTTGAGCCCAGAGCTATAGAGTCTGCCAGTTATGAACTCGGACCTCTGAAACCATGAGTTGAGTTGAAATACTTTTTTCCTCCCCCACATTTTTCTTGGCAGGTCTTTTGGTCACAGCAGCAACGAGCATGCTGACTAAACTAAGATGTGAATATCGTATTTTCATAATCACCAGAATGGTAGTATAATTTCCTTTATAACTTAAAAGAACCTTACATTTTTTTCTTATAATCCTTTCTTATTTTAGTTTATCCACTCATTTCAATTCATTTGCATTTGATTTCAAAAAGCATTTACAAAATGCCCAATATTGAAGTGACAGAATACGGAAGACATAATTACTGCCCTCGAAATCACAGCAGTACAAAGAAAAACGTAATAATTTTAAGGTCACTCAAAATAGATTCCTTTAAGGGTTACCATCCCTTCAAATTTACCTAGGAAAATTTGATTATCTGTTACCCAGTGTCTCATGTGGGTATTATCCTCCTTGTGTTCTCAAAAGTATCACAGATATGGACTGCAGCACGGCTCAGTGGAGTCCTTGCCTTAGCATGAACAAAGCCCTGATTGGATCTCAGCACTGCCCTCCTTAAAAGTACCACAGACAGGATCATATAGTATCAATATCATCATGGGAGCACAGGCACTTTACCCAGACCATGCAAAGGAGTAAGTAGACACTATATTTGTGATTAGGAGCTAACGCAGAAAAGAAGACATGCAAAAGTTAACCAGATGAATGATCAAATGGTCATACATAGATGAGAACATAGATGGGTGCAGCTCTTACAAAGGTCAAGTTCCACACAAAGAAATAAAGTAATATTTTTAAAAGCCAATGGCCCAACAGACATGGATAAGTATGTCAGAAAAATCAAATACAAGTTACATATAGGGAAGAGATAAAGAATAAAATAAACCATGTAAGCTAGAATCACATGATTATCATGAACATGTCTTGCTATAGGGTGAATACATTTAATTACTTCTTCATTACCATTTAAATTTAAAGATTTTCTGGGGGAGAACTAAAGAAACTAAAAAGTGAATATCTGAAGTAAGATTATTGTAACTTTCTTCAAAGTTAAGCTGAAGGAGAACCTGCAAAAAAGGATAAGGAACATCTTAGAATGAAAAGAAAAGGAAATTATTTGCACAAATTTGGAATACAGAAGTCACCAGAGATTAATTTTAGCTTGAAAAAAGTTTGAAGGGAGCAGCCAGATGAATAACTCTCATAAGAACACATTTCCATGAAGCATTCACGGAAATCTTAGCCTTACACAGTGCCACCTACTACTAAACTTAAAAAAAAAATCTTTGAGAGTTGAAAATTTTTCTAAGTTGACCTTATAATAATGTGTCACTTTCTAAACTTAGGGTAAGATGTAATGATGCTCCCTCAAAAATATTGAACTCTATTTTTTCATAGCTCTGTATAACCCTTTACAGAAAATAATCAGGCATCAGTCCCATGTTGAAGCAACTCCTAGATTATAATCCAGCAATATTCTATCATGGAATAGAAAGTCACCTGACCACACATTAGGAATTATTTTTCATAAATAAAAGCTTTCCTGCTGTAGTTCTGCAGGAGACTATATACTCCATTATTGAAATAGAACATGCTCAATATTTTACAAAGGTAAGTAAAAGAGTCATTTCGTGTCCTTCTTTATAACCTTATAAAAATATATAAAACAGATTTATAGAAACAGTACACATGACTATTTTATACTATAGTCTCTGGCTAAGACAAAGTAAAGAAAAAATCTTATATTAAAGGTTAAATTTCACAAGCAGCCTTTTTGCGAACATGGAGAAAAAAATAGGGCTGTCAGCTGTTTTTAGAGCACATTCTCCAGGAGAAATAAAGGAAAATCTCCTTTTAAGGAAGCAATCTGAAAATAATTCCCTACGGAGGAATCGTAACAGAATCAAATACTATCACCAACAAATCTATCCTTACGTCCCCTTTGTTTCAACTAATTAAAATCCACCTTGAAAATACTTTGGTTAATTTTGTTGGTTTGTATCTAGAATTTTAGAATATTTTCAGCATAATCACAGAGATTTAGGACTCTGAGTAATACTGGTCTTTAGGTTTAAATCTTGTACCAACAGGGCCATTCTTAGGTAAACAGGAATAAAGTGTGAAAAATTAAATATGTGAATACCACAATTCTATGTGAATATGAATATACACATTAACAAATCCATATATAAACTACATGCACACATATAAATACATTTGACCTGGTCAGACAGACCTAACTAGAAGCATTACAAAGGTACATCAGTCTACAGTAACATAGGATCACAAACACAGTGGCTTATCTAACAGAAATTATTATCTCATAATTCTTCAGACCAGAAGCTTTAAATCATTGTGTGGGCAGCATAGGTTCCTTTTGAAAACAATGAAAGAGAATCTCCCTATTTCTTTCTATCTTCTAGTAAGCTCAGATATACCCTGGCTTATAAACGGCGTGACTTTTTCCACCTTGTCATCTTTCTGATAAAATTGTCTTCTTGCCCAAATGTCTCCTTTCTACAGGAACATTAGTCCTACTGGATTAGGGCGCACCCTTCTGACCTCAACTTTACTTGATCATCTGCTAATACTTCACTTCCAAAACAGATCACAGTCCCAGGTACTGGGAGCCAAGTCTTCATTTTTGGAGGGATATAATTCAAGTTATAGTAGATGAGATGTCTTTTTGTGGATCTATATGGTACAATTGAGAGATCTCATTAAATAGAAATGATGGTTGAGAAAAAGTTCTACAATAATCTGATGACATTCAGGGCAAAAACCCTAAAAATCAGGTATAGATTAGATAGGCAACAACTACTCTAAAAACTTATGTCAGGATGAATTTCCTAAAGCAAATATGGAATGTTGCCTTTTAAACATCAGAATAATACCATTTATCAAAGGCACCTGTAAGAAATAGACTGTACCTAGTTTTAAAAAAAGTAAACCTATGAGCATTTTAACTATAATTTTAAAAATAAGCCCTCATCTAAATTTAGCCTTGTACTTTAAGTTTGAACCTTATTAAAACTGACAGGCTTTTTAAAACATCTGAGCTGTGTCTAGGAATGGACAGAAACAAAAATATTGTGATAACAGCAATAGAAATTGTAAAATGAGTTTTAGATTTTTAGCCTATTATGTAATTTAAAAATATACACCCTGTAATGGAGAACTAATATGACTTGAACCTAAATTCAATTCTTTATTATATTTGTGTCTATCCTTTCTGTAGTGGGTTACAGCATATACCCCAAAAAGTTACATATAGGGCCTTATTCCCTGCCCTGTGAAAGAAACCTAATTTGAAAATAGGGTCTTCTCAGACATAAGTTAATGTGAGATCACACTGGATTAGGGTAGGCTCCAAACCAATGATGGTTGTCCACAAGAAAGAAGCAGGAGATTTGTAAACAGAAATAGGTCTCCCCCAGGCAAGAAGTCCAAGTATCAACAGCGGCAGAGTGTGGAGTGAGGCAGCCACAAGCCAAGAAAAGCAAGGACGGCCAGGAGACACCAGATGCTACAGGAAAGGCACAAAGCAGTTTCTCCTTCAGAACTTCCCAAAGGAACCAACCCAGCCAACACTTCAATTTGGCTGCCTGAACTCTGAGAGAAGACAATTATGTGTTTTAAGCCACTGAGTTTGTAGCAATTTTTTAAGGCAGCCACAGGAAAAAATGACATGCTCTCAGTCATGAGGGGGATAGCCTACATACTTATGAAATCCATTATAAAGGGCTCATATTCCAGAGAGAACTTCACTCTTTCAAAAAACAGAAGAGAGCCCATGTGGATAGAGCAGTTTTCGTACAGTCTTGGTTGATGGTAATGTTCAACAGAGATGCTGAGAAAATGGGCATTATTTGATAGATTATTATAACACTATTTTGATGATTTTCCTAGGGAACATTTATGAAGAATATTCACAGTGATTAAAATAAAATTTGCCTCCTTTTTATGAATTGCCTTCCTGTCTTTAGAAAGCATGTACTTTTTGTTTTAAAGGAATCTCAGGCCATTGAATTAAATTAAGTAACTGGCCTGGAGAAGCACTCCAATTGCAATTCACAACTCATTGCAAATGCTCTTTACGGAGTTGACTCCTGGAAAGTAGGCATTAACTATGCAATAATTTGAAGTTATTTGAAGCAGATTAGTGACACTCCATTTGAAGTAAATCAGTAGGAGTTTAATGGTTTTGCTTTTAAACCAATAATACTTTGTATGTTTTTGCTCCTTTATTGAACAAATTTTACAGGTTTTATTGATCAGGTTTCATGTAACTTTTTTGACTTGTGAGATGGAGTACTGAAGTTTGTGGAGTAATCAAGTGGCTATGACCAAAAGGTCACACAATTTGGTGCATTGTGAACCTGAGTACACTCTTTGTTCCATTTTAATTTTCAAGGACCTTACCCAGTTAGAAGTTTCCCCCTCTGAGATTTAGCCCTAGAGAAGACACCAGAGCCTTAGAACAGCTCCAAGACACATCAGTCCAGACAGAAAAGCACCAAAAGTTCTGCTGTATGAACAATCAGCACATATGCTATTTTTTAGGAACTTAATCTTCATAAATTCTGTGTAATTTTAATTTGGAAATAATAAGGTAGTAAAAACAGTATAAATATAAGAGCATTTATAGAATAACTTAAGTTTTCAACGTTTATCTACATGGTATATGTTAATCACTGAACCTGTCATGCCTCACAAGGGAATAACCACACACATTAAGACAACTAGTGAGAAGTATACATCCTGATTATTTCAAATACAGAATTCTTTTAAGTATTCATGTTGTGTGGGTGATTTTCACAAACTTGATTCCTAAGGGTCATATTTTAAAAGTTGTAAGATCATCTATTTTCCTCAATGCAGAATCCATTCTTGATTCCCAACAGGACTGAGTCTTACTTCTCACAACCTACTAGGACATGCCAGCTCCAGAGTTAGACCTTTCCCAGCCTCAGGTCAACTGTTTAGTCTCAACAGAAAAGACAGACAACATGTGATCACATAGAATAAACCTTAGAGATGTGCTTTCAGGTGAAAGAGCCCATCATCCAGGTCTGAAAGAGAATCTTTTTAAGAAAGATTGTCTATCACTTTCAGGATACATAAGAGGAGGAAGATTCTGGAATTCACATTTGAAATTTCAGCACGGTTGATAGTGCTTGAAGAGAAGTGACCAATTCCTGCTGGGAATTAGAGGGCAAGGAAGAAATGTATTGCTCTATTACTAAAACTAACTGTGTCCCTCCTTAATGATAGCAATCTGTGAAGTGAGCCAACAAGACTCAATTTTTACAAATGTAATTAGAGGTTTCAGCACATGTCACTGCAGCCTTAAAGGAGACCTCGATGCATACAGCATTGTGCATATGACTCTACCACATATCATAGTCTTTTTCCAAAAAAAGAAATCACGTCTTATCAGAATAATCAGAGGTGAACTTTCACAAGATTCTCACTCATTAATTGATGTTTAAAGAGGCTTTTAGGCAAATCCTTTCAACTAGAAATGAAGACTTGTTTTGTCTAGTCTGCAGGAAGAGACTAGCACATTGCATAACAGTGAATATTGCCCCTGATTTAAATTTTTCTTATTTTGAAGCTCAGTCATAATTCCACCTCTCTTCCTCAAAGTTATCAGGTTTAAGATTATTAATCTCTTTCTATTCAATAGAGCTGCTTAATCCATTTAAAAAATAATATTGACTTGCTAAGGTGAAGTGTTTTGAAGGGAAAGAGAGAAAATATCCTTCTTTCATATCACTGGAAACCACTAAGTGATTAAGAGACCTCAGACACAGCCTGACTCTCACATAGCTGTTATAACTCAGGTTCTATATGAACACTGATAGTCAAGAGTTTATGTTGAGCTGATTAAACCTAGACTGTAATATTTTTCCTCAAGAATCAAAGATGGAGGAAAAGTTAATAAAAGTAAAAATCTATTATTCTTGACAGCATGTTCCTATAAGTTATCAAGGAAATAGCAGTGCTCTGGAGTGCACAACTTTCCCCAAAACTTGCTGACTTTGCAAAATAGACTGAAAAACAGAGTTATGTGTCACCAGGTCGGAAATGGCTATTTGTGTGTGTGTACAGAATGTCCAATAAATTAATCAGTCTCTAATATAGAATATATAAAAGACTGCCCTTTTAAAAGGTATCCAGTAATTTCAAATCCATCCAGATAACAGTCATCAATAGTACCTAAAAGCAAACAAATTGGCAATGCCTGAGGCCACGCTTTACTGATAGCATGACCAACTGACCAACAACAGGGACCACAAGCAGCTGTGCAGAGTGCCGAGGACAAGGCTTGGGTGGAAGGGGGATCTGATATGGTTATTTGCAAGAATGGGGAAAAAAAGAAACAGTGAGAGCTGACTAATGAGCAGCAAATCCTATTCTAAGTTCTTTATAAGAGTTCCTTCATATAATCCTCACAGTCCAGTGGGTGATAGGGACCACTGTTTCTGTTTTAGGCATGAAAAAAACTGAAACAGTTAATGAACATAATGTGATCAGCAAGTAGCAGAAAGCAAGTGGGACTGGAACTAGGAAGCCTAGCCAGGGGGCATGTGTGCTTGACCACTGTGCTTTCCTGTCCTCTAACGATCACCAGGTGGGGAACCCTTGGTTTCTAGAAGGACAAACTAAAATTTGACACATTTTTCTACTCTAAATACTGCAAATTTCCCTTTATCTAGCTTTGCTCCATCTTGAATCTGCTGTTTTCTTTTTTCTGGATCTGAAATTATAAATAGTAATAAATTTATGAATAATTAAAAACTGAAAGTTTCTTAAACAGGTAATTTAAAAACTCTGTCCCTTAACTGTTGAATGGATAAACAGTGTTATAGCCACATAGTGAAACACTACCTTTTTTTTAATAGATAAAGAAAGCAAGAATCAATTTTATTTATCTTTTCATCTGGCCTTTGCTTCTCTGACACTTTGTTGTGCATATGGTGCTGGGATTTGAACCCAGGACCTCACACATAACAGGCAATCACTCCAACTGCTGAGCTACTTACTGCTCCAGCCCCTAAAATATTGCTTTGGAATGAAAATGAACTACTAATGCCTACAACACACATAAAAACAAAAACACTGTTGTAAGTCAAAGATATCAAACACAAAAGGCTTTAAAACCATTTAATCAATTATACAGTAACTGCAAAGTTAATAGGGACAGAAATAAGAACAATAGTTCCCACTGCCTAGGGGTCAACAAAGGGTGGTGAATACAAAGATATACAGGGGAAATTTGGGAGGTAATAGAAATAATCTATATCATGACTGTGGTGGTAGCTGCATAACTGTATTCTGTCACTCACAGATCTACATACCCCAAAAGAGAAGACTTACAGTAGATAACTTATATTTCAAGAAGCTTAACTTTTCAAAACTGATAATGATATTCCAGAACAATTTTTAAGTTGCCAAAATATTGTTTTGACATATCCATGTGTAATGAAAATTTCCATTCTAAGAACTCACATATTTTATATTGATAATCTAAGCAATATATACAAATGGTTTATAAATCCACCGACAGTCAGAAAGGCAAGACTTCTGAAGATGTATTTTGCTGACTCAGCAGTGTTCTCTCACTGCATCTCATTGTTCAATGAAGGAATTACTGTGAGTGCTCACGAGACAGAAGTATACAAATATATCTAAAAGGAAGGATCATGGCCAAAGGGATATAAGTAGACTGTACTCCCCAAAGGAAGTTATATACTCATAAAGTAATATTATAATTAAGCAGATTTAAAAACAGACATTTTTACATTTTTCATTTAATAGGTTTTTTTTAATTTACCATAACACACACACACACACACACACACACACTACAGAAGCTAAAAATCACCAAGTTTTCTTATTATCTATCCTCCATTTGCAGGTAGCCTATATTCACAAATCACTCAAAAATCTAGTCTAAAGAAGACGCCATCATCTCTGACACTGCTGGTGATGACATTAGAAGGAAAAGGATGTGTGGGCAAGAGTGGAGTAGTGGGGAAAGGGAGGGAAGGCAGGTATCTGGGGAGAGAATCAGCGATGTAAAACTTTTTTCACCTCCTCAAGAAGCCAAATAATACTTCTACAATCACTTAATTCTGGAAAGTTCATAATCTTTTACATACACCATACACACACACACTATACACACACACACACACACACACAGAGAGAGAGAGAGAGAGAGAAAGACAGAAGGGAGAGGGAGAGAGATGGACATTTACAACTGTTATGGAGTAAATATACAAGAATCAAGAGACTGCGGTATTGGTGATGATGGGGTAACTCTGGAGTAGGATCAGACACGTATCCTATTGTTACTTTATATGTATTTATGATTGTACTACAGCTCAACTCCTTAATTAAAAAAAAAGGAGAAAGAATGAAAAGAAAACACTACCAAGCAGTTGATAAATTTTAGGCAGTCCAGAGAGAAGCACCACATGTGACCTACACTCATATCTGCTAACCAAAGGTCTTCATTAACCCTAAATTCAAACCAGTGAAAACATGCAATCCTACCCATGACAACTTTTTTATTTGTTCAAGACAAGCAAATCATTTAACTCCAAGTATATTCTGTAATTTTTGTTTCTAAATCAACTTCATTGAGACATGATTTATATATAATTAAAATGCACAATTCTCAATACAGCTCTCAATGTTTTAAAAAGTGTATATAGGTGTACATATTCCCATAAAATGACATCACAATATATATAGTATTTATGTAACCATAAAATATTCTCTAGGGCTCCTTTGCCATTATTCTCAAATTTCATTCGCAGCTCCAAGCAAATACTCCTCTGAATTTTGTCACCACAAATAGTTTTCTCTATTTTTTGGGATTTCATGTAGAAACAATCATAAAGAATTTAATCTAAGTCCTATTTTATCAAGCATTATATTTTGAGACCTATCCATGTTGTTCTGTGCATCAGTAGCTCTTTTGTTCTTTTGTTTTTATTATAACATGCCATCATATGGAGAATACCAAAATTTATTCTTTCACTTATTAATAGATATTTGTGCTGTCTAGTTTTTGAAATTATTAGAGTTGCTGTTAATTTTCCTGTGTATGCATTTGTTTAAACATTCATTTTCATTCTTTTTTAATAGAAAAAAAGAATGGAAATGCTGACTCAGAAAATTAACAAATGAATATATTCCAAAACACTGCCAAAGTATTTCAGAGTGATTGATCAATCATATATTTCCATCTGTAATCTATGAGACTTGCGCAGTTCCCCAGTTTCACCTGTGTTCTTATAATCATGTGGTAGTATCTCATTGTGATTTTAATCTTCCTAAAAAGTATAATGTTCAGCAACTTTGTATATTCTTGTTGGCTACTTGTATGTTGTCTTTGGAAAAGAGTTCAGATATTTTGATTACAATGTTCTTAAGCTGTTTGTCTAATTATTGAGCATAGGAAGTACCTGGTATATTTTGAATACAAATCCTAAGAGCTGTAATTCAGTTACAAACTTCTCATTGTCTATGGCTCACCTTTTCACTCTCTTCCTGATGCTTTTCAAAGACCAGTGTACTCTCTTTGCCAAAATACAGTTGTCAAATTATTTTCCTTGTGATTTTGATTTTACTATTTTACCTAAAAAAAAAAGAATGCTGCCTGCCACAAGGTTGTACAAAAGGCGTATATCTTCTTCGAGAGCTGTGTATTTAACTGCCATTTTAAGGCCTATGGTTTATTTCTGTGCATTGTATGATAAATTTGAAGTTATCAAGCACCATTTGCAGTATTCATCAGTTCTGGTAGGATTTATATTTCAACAATATTGAGTCTTAAAATTAATGCACATCAAGTATACCTCCAATTATTTAAGTCATTGTAAATAACTGGGACTATTGTTAATAATGAATTGTGGGGGCTGGAGCAGTGGCTCAGAGGTTATGGTGCTTGCCTGGCATTTTGCAAGGATGCGGGATCGAACCCAGCAACATATACACAATGAAGCGTCAGAGTAACAAAAGCCACATGACCAACTAAATAAAATTGATATTTTCTTACTGTCCCTCTCTTTAAAAAAAAAAATGAATTGTGTCTAATTTTTCTAAAAAGAGTGAAATGTGTTTATGGGTTTTCCTCTTTATTTTCTTAATCAAATAAATCATATTGATTTTCAAATGTATAACCATCTTTGCATTACTAAAATACATTATATTTGGTCACTGTTTATTATTCTCTTTGGTATTGCTGGATTCAGTTCACCAATTTATTAAGGATATTCTATTTCTTTTTGAGCCTTTTCATTTTATAACATTATAATAGTCTCATTAAACAAGATGACACATGTTCTCTCTTCTGTTTTCTTCAAAAGTTTATGTAGAATTGTGTTTCTTCAATGTTTGATAGAATTCATGAATAAAATCAACTGAACATGAACATTTTCATTTGTTTCAAACTTACTTTGACTTTAATAGATTGAGTGTTGAGCTAACACCCTAAAATTCCTATGTTGAAGTATTAATCCCAAGTACCTTGTAATATGACGGCCCTTAGAGACAAAGCCTTTAGATAGGCAATTAATAAAATACAAA
This sequence comes from Aplodontia rufa, assembly GCA_004027875.1. Classification (NCBI taxonomy): domain Eukaryota; kingdom Metazoa; phylum Chordata; class Mammalia; order Rodentia; family Aplodontiidae; genus Aplodontia; species Aplodontia rufa. Next base: position 15,060 of record PVKS010032034.1, read on the forward strand.
ATGAGTAGCATGAGATCATGTGGCTGGTGTCCTTACATGGAAAGGAGAGGAGGATTCAGATCAACACAGAGGAAAGACCGTGTGAAGACAGAGGAGAAGACAGTCATCTGTAAGCAAAAGGCAAAGATCTCAGAAAATGTAAACGCTGCGGACACCTTGCTCTGTCATGAAAAGTTACACTTTTCGTGGCTAAGCCATCCGGTGTAATACTTTGTCACAGTGCCTTCAGCAAACACATCATAGGCCTACTCTAATGTTCTGTTTCTTTTTGTGTCAGCTCAATTACTTGTCCATTTCACAGTAGTTAACTATGTCAGTAGCATATGGCTGCTCATAATAGTCTCTTATTTTGCTCTTACTGTCACAATCCACTCTAGCAACCCTTTTGCTCTCTCAAAATTTGTGTCATCTGTTCCTTACCAGTTTTGCTATAGGTTTACCCATTTCAAATACCTTTTCAAGAATCAACTTTTAGTTTCTGTGCTTTATGTTATCTATTTCCTCCTTCATCAATTTACTTTTTCATGCTTTTCATTTCATTTAACATATTTTGAGTTTAATATTCTTTTTCCAACATTTTAAGACAAATGGCAAAAACCACTAACTTAAGACCTTGATTATCTGCTAATATAGTAGTTACACCAAGAAGTTCTGTTCACTCACAACTTTAACTGCATTCCTTGGATTTTACACATTGTATTCTCATTACCAATCAATTTAAAACATTTTTTTAGAAAGAAGGGACAGAGGGGGGGAAGAGGCAGAGAAAAGTAATCTTTATTTAGTTTTCATGTGACTTTCATTCCTCGGACACTTTGTTATGTACGTGGTGCTGGGTTTGAACTCACGTACTTGCACATGCCAGGCACGCACTGTAACCTCTGAGCCACTGCTCCAGACCCCAATTTAAAACATTTTAATGGACATTTTAACTTTTTCATTGAGCTCTAAGTTTTTCAAAACTTTGCTATAAAATTCCCAAGTATTGGGAGATTTTTCCATGTAACTCTGCATTATTAATTTCCAATCTAATTCAGTTTGGGATAGAGGTTAATCAATTCCTGGTTTCAAGAGTTCAAAATATAGTAACACCTTTTATAACCCAACACTTGAAAATGTCTATTCTGCAATTATTTTTATTGCATACTGCTTCCCTCTGATGTAGATGTATATAAATAAATATATACACATATATATGACATACATATCCAAAGCACATGTTTATATGTCATATAAATTGGATTAAGGTGGCTGATAGTGTTTCCCACGTCTTTTACACTATTAAAACACTTGTTCTATAAGTATAATAATGTTGATGCCTATAACTATCATTAAAATTTTATTATTTTTTTTCTAGCGTTGATATATTTTAATTATTACTATCCACATAGTTTGGGAGGTTTAAGGTGACTGAATAGATGTGTCCCACATTCATCTGATCCTGTACAAAGAAAGACTAAATCAACAGGTGCATAGCTGCATTTTGAATTAAGTATGGAAAGAAGTAGCCTGAAATTTGCACAGCAGCCTTGGTTTAGAAAAGGATTTCACATCTTCCAGGAAACTCCCAGGGTGCTGTAACTAGGAATCAATTTGAAATGGGACCTACTCTCTGAATTTGGAGTGCTGAAAGGGTCAAAAACTCCATATTCCCATCTCTGGGATCCCCACAAACATTTCACTGAGTTGGCTCAGTGAGTGGCTGCCCCATGAACCAGACTTGGCTCAATGGCATCTCTGACTGAAACCCAGCTGAGTTCCTTGCCTTGAAGGTGACAGGAGTTGGAACAGAAGGGAAAATTGAGGGTGCCATCCTTAAAATAACAGGAGATTTTGGAGTCTTCCCTCTTAGACTAGGGTATGACCTGTCATGTTCAGATTCGCACAGGTGCCAGGACGGAAGATAGCCAAATATTCTGCAAATAATCCCACTGCCCACGTCCCAATCCCTGCATCAGTCGTTCACAGGGCAAGAAAGAACTCTATTGTGCCCTGCTGCTCTACCACATGGGGACTCTGGTATCTTCTTTAGCATCGCTGAGCTCCAGCTGTCACATTGCTCTCAGGGCATATAATATCAAGAGGTCCAGAGAAATACTGCCCTTTCCTAGCCCCCATGTGAATTTCACTAGAATGACCAGCCAATACCCCTCCCTTGGGGACACACAGACAAGGGAGGCCTGATAGGAATTTTGCATGGCTATAGCCCAAACCCACTCCTGCTTGCTGGAGGGCAGGAACTACAGCTAACGGGTAGGGAGGCAGGAGCAGTTGTTCCCCTTCCCTGGGCACACACAGGCAAAGGAGAGGAGGCCCCAAGCGGATATTTTTTTCATTAGTCATCATTGCACTCCTACCCAGTCCCGAAAGAACACTGCAACTGAAAGATTCAGTGGTAGGAAGAACCTGGCTGTTGCCCTGTCCCCAACTTGCACATATATGGGGTAGGGGATGAAGGTGGGATTTGAAGCCATGTTCCTGGAAGGGCATGACCACAAAAGCAGCAAAGGGGAACACAACCCCTACTGCCACCAGAGCAATGCAATACATACTGCTCGTCAACATTTTACCTTGTCCGATCTCTTAATTATGGGACTGCACGTTAGTGACAGGAGCAGGTGCTGTGGTTCCTGTCCCCACCTCTTCCCTTAAAGCACCTGGACGAGCACCAGTGTCTCATCAGAAGAAAACTCCTAAATGTCCGTCACTACTACTTAGTGCTGTCAGTGCATAGTCTCTCACAACAGAGCCAAAATCAACACCGCCTTAAGGAAATTCTCATCACCTGTTGGTGACACAATTCTCACTGTTGGAGCAGGCACTGTACAAACTCCACAGCATAAACAGCCAACCTACAACTTCCTGAGTATCCCAACTCTTCAGTGGCTCATGGAGAAGGTGAATCTTCAACTCTGGCAAAATATGCATTGTGCCCAAGCCCACTAATCTCAGACAAAGAAGTATAAGGAGAATACACTATGATGCGTAGCTAGAAATGTCACCAGGCCTGCGTAACAAACTTAAATCTTAAGACACAAATTCACAAGAAACCTGCTTACTAAGAAAGATATCCAATAAAAGTGGTAGAAATATCTGTTCTATCAGCTACACAAATCTCAAACTAAGAATGTAAGAAATATGAAAAACTAGATAATACGGTACCTCTAAAAGAGAACTCTCTAGTAACAGATTCCAAAGAAATCAATATGATTGAATGAAACACCTGATAAAAAATTTGAAAGAATGATTTTTAAAAAATTCAATGAAATCCAACAGAATACAGATAAGCAGTTAAATGAAATTATAAAGTAATTTATGACATGAATGAGAAATTCAGCAAAAAATGATTCTGAAGAAGAATCCAGCAGTAATCTTGGAAATGAAAGCTCACAAGTCAAATAAACTCAATTGAAAGCCTCAATAAAAGTAGATCAAGTGGAGAAAAAAAATACTGAAGCTTGAAGACTAATCTTTCAAAACAATACACTTTCAAAAAATGAAAAAAAAAACAAGAACAAAGAGCACTCAATATCTTTGAGGCACAATTAGATGAAAATTATGTACCACTGGAATATTCTAAGAATAGGTAATAAAGGTAGAGAGGATAGAAAATGTGTTCAACAAAATAACAGCAGAAATCTTTCCTAATTTGGGAAAGTCATGGGCATCCATGTACAGGAGATGTATAGAACCACAAACAGACCTGACTAGAAAAGCTTTTTCACCTTAACACATAACAGTCAACTGTCAAAAGTACAGACAAAGAATTCTGAAGTCTACAAGAGAAAAATGCTAAGTCACATTTAAGGGCTACCCTACTAGAGCAATGGCAGATTTTTTAGCATTTGAAAGTCTATAGTCCAGGGGTAACAAATTTTAAAAACAAAATATTTTAAGTCCCGAAATAAAATAATTGCCACTCATGAATATTATATCCATCAAGGATATCCTTTCAGATGCAAAGGAAAAATAAAGACCTTCCAAGATAACCAAAGTTTGAGGAAATGCATGACCACCGAATGAAAACAAAAATGCTTAAGCAAGTCCTATAACCAGACATGAAACATCATAATGACATGTGAAAATACTGATTCCACTAGCAAAGTAAACACATTGGGAAACAGGGGAGAATTAAATAAATATAAAGGGAAATTGGAAAGAATATATAAAATACCATCAATACACTAAACCACCAAACCATAAAGACAAAACACAGAGGAAGAACACTATTCAAAAGATCTAAGAAAATTAACAAAATGATAGGCATTAAATTGATGTTTTCAATAATAACCTTGAATGTAAATGGACTAAATTCTATAATTTAAAAATCTAGACTAGCTGAATGTATTTTTTGAAAAAAACCAGTATCATGTTGTCGCTAAGAAACTTACATTACCAAAATTCACAAACCTCTACCTAGACTAACCAAGATAAAAGTAGAGAAAACCCTTAACATCAAAATTAGAGGTGAAAAAATGACAAAAAATTAAAAATGACATCCCAGAAATACTAACAGTTATTTTCAACAACTATATGCTAACAAATTGAAAATCTAGAACAAATTTCTGGACATATATGACCTACCAAAACGGAACCCAGGGGACCTAAAGCCTTGAATAGACCAATAACAAGAGATGAAACTAAATCAATTATAAAAAGTCTACCAACAAAGAAAAATTCAGGACCACATGGCTTCAATGCTGAATTTATAAAAATTTAAAGACCAAATAACACCAAAGCTTCTCGTACTATTGCATGGAACTGCAGATTAAAGAACCTTCCCAAATTTATTCCACAAGACCAGCATTGCCTTGTTACCAAATACAGCCAAGGGCAAATCTTAAAAAGAAAAGGATAGACTAGCGTCTCTGATAAACACATGCAACAATGCTAAACAAAATGCTAGCAACTCACATTCAATAGTACATTAAAAGAAATCAGTCACCATGATCAACTTGGGTGCATTCCAAGGATGCAAAAATGGTTTAATACATTTAAATCAATACAAAGGACACATTACATTAAGAAAACATAAAAGTCACTACTATCTCAATAGATTTACAAAAAGCATTTGATAAAATTCAGCATCTTTTCATCATAAAATTTCAAAACAAATTAGGTTAGAAGAATAATACCTCAATGTAATCAAAACTGTCTATGAGAAACCTACAGCCAATTTGATAGAATATGGGGGAAAACGAAGTACTTATCTACAATCAGTAATATGAACAAGACAAATGTGTCCATTCTCACTATTCTTACTCAATACTGTATTAAAAGGTTTTTGTGGGGTAATCAGGCAAGGAAAAGACAACAGAAGACACAAAACCAAATTGAGGAAGTCAACTTAAAATGCATCACAGACCTTAATGGAAAACTGAAACCGAAGTGTCAGAAGAAAATGAGAGAAACACTTGACAGCTTTGATACAGACTAAAATTTTCTGCATAGGATCCCAAAAGGACAAGACACAAAAGCAAAAATGGAAAACTCACAGGATAAGAGAAAATACCTGCCCGCTGCTCAACACAGAGGGTTAATATACAGAATATATATCAAAAATCATATAAAAAAAACAAGTAATACCAGAGCAACAGTACAAGAAGACGCAATGAAATAAGGGAGACTGGGCTGGAGCAGTGGCTCAGTGGTTATGATGCTTGCCTGGCATGCATGAGGTCACAGGTTTGAACCCCAGCACCGGGTACACAACTAAGTGTCAGAGCAAAGAAAGCCACATGAAAAACTAAACAGATTCTCTCTCACTTTCCCTTTCTTTAAAAAAGGAAGGAAGGAAGGAAGGAAACCTAACTCACAGAATAATTTAAACCGCAAGGGAGCCGTGCACCAAGCATTTGGACTCAGAGCAAAGGTGGACACAATGAAATAAAGGAAAACTGAGTCCTTTAAATCATGAGCTGAGCACCCAGCAGCCAGACACCTCATCCTTTTATTAACATGATCATCATTACTACACACCAGCCAGCAAGCAGGAATTTTAACTATAAAAACACAAGTTGTTTCTTCTGTTAACGTCCAACCTCACTTCTGGATTACATTGCTCTAGTGTAACGTTCTGTTTGCAGAACTGGGTTAATAATTTGCTGTGTGCAGCATATTATTTTTAACTTTCCTATACCTTATTTCCTATACCTTATTTCCTTCTGAACTCTGCAAAATAATTCAATGAACATTTCTCAAGAGAGGAAATATAAATGGACCCTATATGAAAAAATGATCAGTATCTTTAGCCATGAAGGAAACCCAAATCAAAACTACAGCGAGGTATCTTCTCACCCCAGATAGAATGACTATTATGAACAAAACAAAAAGCAAAAGTAACAGATGCAGCAAGGGCATAGAGAAATGGAAGCTCTTGAACCTGGTGGGAATACAAAGCAGTACAGCCACTATTGAGTACAGAGGTACTACCACAGATCCAGATCTACCATGTGATCCAGCCACCCCACTCCTAGATACATAGCCTTAGGAAAGAAAGCCAGCCTCCCTGAGTTGCTGTCTTCTCCTGAATTCAGAGTAAGCCCAGATCTCTCCAGCTACTTCTCTTTGTACTGCAGTCAGGTCATTATCCCTTGCAAAAAATCAGGGCAGTCGTAGGGCTCACCATGCTTGGCTCCTTTCTTTCAGCAATCCCAATACCGTGCAGGCTGTTCTATATATCAAATGCTTAGATTTTCTCCAGTGTTGTAGTTATTTACACCTTCATGGACACCACTGCATAGTTAAACCCTCCATCAAAAGAACTCTTAGCATGAAATACTTGGGTATTAACCTTACAAAGGATATTAAAGACCTATTCAAAGAAAATTATCAAACACTAAAAAAAGAAATTACAGAAGACCTGAGTAGATGGAAAAACATTCCATGCTCGTGGTTAGGTAGAATCAACATAATAAAGATGGCCATTCTACACAAAGCCCTTTACAGATTCAACGCAATCCCCATCAGGATACCTATGGCATTTTTCAGAGATATAGATAAAGCAATTCTCATGTTCATATGGAACAACAGGAGACCCAGACTAGCCAAAACACTACTCTATAGAAAAGAAGAAATAGGGGACATCTCAATCACTGACCTGAAATTATATTACAGAGCTGTAGTAGCAAAAACAGCATGGTATTGGTATCAAAACAGAACTGAAGACCAGTGGAACCGAATAGAAGATCCTGAGACAAACCCCCATATCTTTAACTATTTGATATTTGAAAAAGGGGGCAAAAGTATAGTGTGGAAGAAAGATAGCCTGTTCAACAAATGGTGTTGGACAAACTGGTCTGCCATTTGTAGACAACTGAAGCTAGATCCTTATCTTTCACCCTGCACAAAAATTAAATCAAAATGGATCAAAGACCTGGATATTAAGCCTACAACTCTAAATTTATTAGAAAAAGAAGTCAGGTCAACACTACACCTTATAGGAGTCGGCCGCTTCTTCCTTAATAGAACTCCTATGGCGCATGCTGTAAAATCAAAATTGAATGAATGGGATGCAATTAAACTAAAAAGCTTCTGCACAGCTAAAGATTTAGTTGAGAGCATCAACAGAGAACCCACAGAATGGGAGAAAATTTTTGCCTGCTACACCTCGGACAGAGGGCTAACATCCAGAATTTATAGGGAACTAAAGAAATTAAAATCCAAACTCACAAAAATTCCAATCAATAAATGGGCTAAAGAACTTAAAAGAAACTTCTCTCCAGTCGAAGTTCAGAAAGCCCATAAATATATGAGAAAATGCTCTACATCATTAGCTATAAGAGAAATGCAAATCAAAACTTCAATGAGATACCACCTCACTCCTGTTAGAGTGGCAAAAATGAAAAATACAAA
>PVKS010032035.1:0-22918 GCA_004027875.1 Aplodontia rufa
GTAGTTAGTAGCCAGGAAATATTTAGGTGTCTATCTAATATCCAACTCCATATTCAGTCTCTGGCCTCTCCATTGCCCTGTACCTACTCTAATCTCTACTAACCAGCATGTTCCAAGTGTCATTTTCTAGAGATGACCTGAAGTCTCCTGATCCCCAGCAAGGGTCAATATTGCTCTCTTCATTTAAACAAGTGTGACAATAGGAGGGGCAGAATGATTGATTCATCATAGGACTTGATTCTGACATGTAACTACCCTGGTATCAGAAGGTGAGTAGAAAGTGGACAAAGGACAGGTATCCTGCTTTTTTAGGAATCAAAGGCCACCCTGGAGGCTTTTGTAGAAGAAACTGTACATTCTCCAGCCTGTGTTCCCCAGAGCTTGATCATGCAATAGGTTTTCCCCAAAGGTCAGACAAGTTGACCATCAAATCGGGGGACAAAGCCAGGTAGGATCCTCCTGACTGTTCTAGTCAAGTGAGAAGAAATTTGATCCTTAAAATTTCCCTAAAATATCATGGGACGGCCGAGCACAATGGTGCATACCTGTAATCCCAGTGACTTGGGAGGCTGAGGCAAGAGGATCACAAGTTCAAATCCAGCCCCAGCAATTTAGCGAGGCCCTAAGTATCTTAGTGAGACCCTGTCTCAAAAATAAAAATAGAAAGGGGTGGCGATGTGACTCAGTGGTTAAGTGCCCCTGGATTTAACCCCTGGTACAAAAACAACAATAATAACAACAAAAAGTTTCTGCGTTTACAAAGTTGATCCTTTTTTGTCAGACACTATGTTTGGTATTTTCATAGTCATGTTTTTGGTCAATTAGAAAATATCATTATCCCTGGAAACAAGCTCAGAGATGGCAAATAGAGAGCCAGGCCTCACAGACAGGGCTTTTGCCACCTAACCATCTCCCCACAACAACATAGAGGCCTCTGGACAGGCTGAGCAGAACCTGGCTTGTAGGAAATTTTGGCCAAATGTGTTTTAAATGAATGTCTGAAGAAAGTAGAGATTCACAGTGAGGAATACCTCCATTCCCTTACTCCCCTTTCTGCTCCATAATCCCTGTGGACCAAAGCAGGTGTGTGTATGTGTGTGTGTGTGTGTGTGTGTGTGTGTGTGTGTTTCATCCAGGCCTCTTTATTGACCAGACACATTTCAGATAATGCCAATTAAAGGGTTTTCTTGGCTACATTCTTGTCATTTAATAAAGGAAGTTCTTTCTCCTGAAACTTATTTTGGAAGTAATCATAAAAGGGCAGGCTTTGGTGTTATACTGCCTGGGTTTAAATTATTCCTCTACCACTTACTAGCTATGTGACCTTTTACAAGTATCATAACCAGTTTGCATCTCCATTTCCCCATTTGTTAAGTGAGATAATAAACAATAGCTATGTCATTAGAGTCATCATGAAGATTAAATGTGATAATAAGCAAAGTTCTAGAGTAGCAGCAGACATGTAGTCAGTACTTGATAAACAATAATTATTTTTCTTGACCTTGGAGCACTTCCTTCCCTATATCTGCTCTGTAGGTTGAAATGGGTTTACTGCACTGTGTCCCCCAGTTATGGGGTAGTGGGAATACTAGAACAGAGGATGTGGGCATTAGAACACACCCAGAGCAAAGACCATTGCTTACTAGGCCATTAGGACTGCAGCTGAAGAAGCATCCTGGGTATGGTCCTAGCTCTGGGAAAAGGGTAGTTAGAAATATTGCTCTGGGGGGAGGGGACAGGAAGTTGCAGGACAGAGAGAAAAAACAGAGGGCACTTAGTAGGGAAAGGAAAAGATGGGGATACAGGGGAAGAAAACGCTTGGGAGAGACAGGGAGGGGCTATGAGAGTTGAGACGAAACTAAATTGTTCTTGAAACATTAAGCACAAATGAGGGGAAATAAAATTAACATCTTTATTGAAAGAGAAACAAGGAAGTAAGAAATATCCTTGTTTGGGGAAATCTCATGTAGAAAGGAGCAGGTGCTGGGGGCCTTCGGAGCCTGGTTGCCATGGTGATGCTATATGTCTTCTTTTCTATTACCCTGTGAATCTGTCAGCTGTTGGTTTCTTTCTGCTTTAGTTTTTAACACCAGGGTTTATCCCTTGGTGAAGCATTGGTGTTTACATCTCCAGTACTTTGTTATGCTGTAGTTCTACTGGCTTGTTGTCACAGCTCCATTTTCTTTCTTTTTCTTTAAGAGAGAGGGACAGGGCTGGAGCAGTGGCATGGCAGTTATGGTGCTTGCCTGGCATGCACAAGTACGGGAGTTCACACCCCAGCACCATGTACACAACAGAGGGTTCAAGAAATGAAAATCATGAAAAACTAAAAAAAAATAGCTTCTCTCTTTCTCTCTCTCACTGTCTCCTCTTTCTTTTAAAAAAGAGAGAGAGAGAGAGGGACAATGGGAGAGAGAAAGGTAGAATCAATTTTATTTAGTTTTTCATTGTCCTTCGTTGCTTCCATGCTTCGTTGTGTACGTGGTGCTGGGGTTTGAACCCAGGGACTCACTCATGCAAAGCAAGCGCCGTAACCATCGGGCTGCCGCTCCAGCCCCTCACAGCTGCATTCTCATATGACACCTGGCTAGAAAGAATAGAAAGAGTGCATGCTCAGGAGCTGGAGGAACAACACTTTCTGTTCACCTCTTTCCAGAAAGATAAAAAGGAAAATTTAGCAGTTAAGGAGCAACCTTGGTGTTAGGGAGATTAGGGAGAAATTTAGTGACTCCTCCCTTGTTAAGGTGAAGCCAGGTGGGCATTTCTCTAGGAAAGTTGAGTAATCAATCATCTCAGTTTGCCCAGAACTGAAGGATTTACTGGTAACAGAACTTTTGATGCTAAAACTGGGAGGATACAAAGCAAACCAGGATGGTTGGTCACCCTAACAAAAAGCACTCAGAAATTTCTCACAGGCTTCTTAACATGGGCCATGATTTACTAGCTTGGGTTTTGCCACTAACCTGCATTCTCCATCCTGTATAGAGCATGCAAAGAGATTCTCCAAATTCCAGCAACTTTAGAACCATTTCCAGGGCCCAGTTAAAATGCAAATTCTTGGGCCGCACCTTGACCTAATTATTCATATTCTCTGGGGACAGTGTAGCTCACAAGTCTTCCTACTGGCACTGATGCTAGTGGACTGAAGGGGAGGGGTTGAAAAAGCCCAGGTGATAGCAAAGAGTTTGTTACACGAGTGAAAGCTGGCAGGTAGCCTGGTGCACTGGTGCACACCTGTAATCCCAACAGCTTGGAAGGTTGAGACAGGAAGATATCGCAAGTTCAAAACCAGCTTCAGCAACTTAGCAAGACCCTGTCTCAAAATATAAAATAATAATAAAAAAACACAGGCTAGGGATATGGCTCAGAGATTAAGCACTACTGGGTTCAATCCCTGTTAAAAAAAAAAAAAGAGGGGGGAGGCTGGAGCTGGAGCTCAGCAGTTATTGCCCTTGCCTGGCAGGCACAAATACACGGGTTCAAACCCCAGCACCCACGTACACAACTAAGTGTCAGAGCAACGAAGGCCATGTGAAAAACTCAATAAAAATTGATTCTCTCTCTCTCTCTCTCTCTCTCTTAAAAAAAAACAAACAACACCCCACCCCCAGCCAGTAGGTATCCAGACCTCAGAAAGTCCAAATTCACCTCAACAAGAGAAAAGGCTCAGGAATGCTCAGGAATGCCCTGGCCTGAGGGCAGGGACCCACCTCACCCTCATCTGCTCCAGTCTCACACAACTCTTGGCTATCTTGCCTCTTCTCCCTATCTTGGGTCGAGGCTTAAATATTACCACCTCCAAGTTCTTTCCTGGCCTTCAACTTGATCTTGCAGGCTCTCACAGCACCCTGTATCTTGATTTTATTGTATTTATCACAATTTGTAATCTTACTTGCGTATGAATAGTTCTTCATGGGTTCCCCTCTCTATTGGACTTGGATTCCAAGAGATTGAGGCCAAGACCCAGGCCTGTTTATATTATTGACACGCATTTTACAGCAGATAGCATGAGCCCAGGCACAGGGCACATGGCAGCTAAATCTTGTTGGGTGAATGCCTGGATGAAAGAATGGACAGTGAGGCATTAGTGCCCATCTCAGTCTGGTTAACAATGCTGGTGACAGTACCTCCACAGGGCCAGTCCTGGGAGTGTAGTTGACAGGGTTTCTAGCAAGGCCTTTGACTTAGCTGGGCTGCCATAAAAATACCACAGACTGGTGGCACGTCTATAGTCCCTGTGGCTTGGGAGGATGAGGAAGGAGGATTGCAAATTCAAAGCCAGCCTCAGCAATTTAGCAAGGTCCTAAGCGACTTAGCAAGACCCTGTTTCAGAATAAAAAATTAAAAACTGGGATGGGGATGTGGCTCAGTGGTTGAGCACTGCTGAGTTCAATCCTTGGTACCAAAAAACAATAACAATAACAAAACAAACAAATGAACAATAAACCCTACAGCCTGAGTGACCAAAAACAACAGAAACTTGTTTCTCACAGTTCTGGAGGCTGGAGGTCTGACACCGGGGTGCTTGTATTGTTGGGTTCTGGTGAGGGTCCATTTCCCAGCTGGAAGATGGCTCTCAGCTCACTGTGTCCTCACACTGGGGAGAGAGAAAGGAGAGAATAATGAGTGCAAGCACTCTGGTCTCTTCCTGTTCTTATGATGATGATCCCATTATGGGGGCCCCACCCTCATGACCTCATATGAACCAGATACCTTCCAAAGGCCCCATCTGCAAATATCATCATATGGGGGGGATTAGCACTTCATGTGAATTTTACAAGCAGTCCGTAACATCTGTTAATGCCTTCAAAGGTAACAACACAAGAGATAGGACCCTTTTTCCATAGGTTCCAGTCTTAGGCACAATCTTAAGTCACTCCCAAAAGTAAAACCAAGGCAGCCAAGTTTTGGACAAAGAAGGGGAGCACCTGGTTCTTGTTGCCCCTCTTGCCCTTGCTTTCCAGCTTCCCTGCCTCCCAGAAGGGATCCTCAGTGTTTGTCTACACCTGCTGTGTGCAGAATCTGTGTGAAAGGTACGAACATTGTTCTCCGTGGCAGTGTTTTCAAGGGAGTCCATGACATGAGAGAGTCACGTTTATATTTGCATAAACTCCATGTAATAGGTATTGATCTGTCTGTATTCTGAAGGGGTGACTCAGACAACCTGCAAACAAATGTCATGCTCCCTCTGGGAAGACAGACCTGAAAGTGCATCAGCAGGGAAAGCTCTGGACACTGAGGGACTCATGAGATGCAAGTAGCCAACAGTTATTCACTGTTTATTAGGGCTGAGTGTTGGTTGCTTTACATAGGTTTGACGCCATTTTTAGAGGTAGCGCTATTGTATCCCAGAACCAAGATGTGAACACTGCAGCCTATCCCCAGATCCCATACTCTGAATTCCTGCTCCACATGTGCTGTCCCCCTCACACAGGTGAGGGCTTGAGGGAAGGGAAGGGCATCAATGCCCCTGGGCTCACACAGCCAGTTAATGCCAGAGCTAGAGCTGGCAATTATGCCTCCCCACCCCCCCCCCCCCCCCCGCCTTATGTCCTTCCCACCACATGGCCCCCATCCCTCTAGCTATAAAGGGGATAACTTGTCCCTGTTACCAGCCAAGCTGAGTTCTAATAGCCTAGACAGCAGGCTGAGGTTTATTGAGTCCCATGATTGGATTTTCTCTGACTGCTCAGCACTCAAAAATTCTAGGGGCTGGAGTGGTGGCTTGGCAGTTACGGTACTTGCCTGGCATGTCCAAGTACACGGGTTCAAACCCCAGCACCCATGTACACAACTAAGTGTCAGAGCAATGAAGGCCATGTGAAAAACTCAATAAAAATTGATTCTCTCTCTCTCTCTCTCTGTCCTTCTCTCTTTAAAAAAAATCTAAGACTGGAAAGCCATGGTGGGAGCAGGCCATTTGGCTTGGACCCAAGCTTTGGAGAAGGATGACAGCCCAGACTAGCACTGTGCTTGCCCCAGAGCCATGAGCCTCCAGAGGTCCCAGTCAGTCTCCCAAGTCCCTGGGTCTCAGGGACACCCTCTCCCAGCGCTTTGGGAGCAGCTCCCACCTCTCACCTCTGCCACTACTTGTCTTTCTCTTTTCTTTCTCTGTGGCCGAGCTCTGGTAGCTGGGCCCAGTAGGTCTCTCACACCCAGGGCTCTTAATGAGAGGAGTTTTGTCATGCCCAGGCAGCAAAGATGAATAATTCAGTGAAGGAAGCCCAGGAAATGTTATTCTTTCAGAGAAGAGTCTCTGGATAGCAGGAGAGGCAGAGAATCACTGCATCTTATTAGGGGAGGAATGGGGGGATGGCGTGACAGCAGCAGAGGTCAGGGGCAGGAGGAAGGCCACACAGGAATCACTGCCAGAATTCTAATCACTGTCAAATCCTCTTTGCCACTTAGGAGTTAATCCTACTTCTACGGGTGCAAAATCTCCAATAATCTGCTGGCTTTTCCCCAGTGAAGAACTGATCTCTTTATGATCGTAGCTTAACTCCAAAGAGCAATGTTGTCATGTCTAGGGGTGGTGACCTGTTTTTTATTCATTGAACTTTTGAAATGCTTAAGACTGCTTAGAGGGGTAAGAGTAAGATGGAGAGATGGAGTGACATGAATTCCTGGTCTGTATTTAGGTGCTAGGGGGAAAAAACTCACAGAAGCAACATGGCTCGCATTGCATCTGAGTGCATATTCTTTTTAGGGAGGTGGCCATGGGGGTAATTCTTAGACAGCAACTTTGAGAAGACCCCAAAATTTTCCTGCAAAGTGATTTGTTCCTAAATATGAAAAAGCATGGAAGATGCAAGTCTTCTTCCCAATTGGGACATAACGCTGGGACCCTAGCTCATCCTTGTCTGCAGAGAAGGCAGCAATGTTTTAGTGGGAATTAACAGTTGACACAAAGCAATGTTTTGTGTGCTAAGGGAACTCAGTGTCCCAGGCTCTGATGTTGTACAATCAGGAAAAGTGTGGATTTTAGCCTCAGCTCTACTACTCCTTGGATGAGTAACCTTAAGCAATTGGTGTAACCTTCCTGAACCTTAATGTCCTTAATTTTAAAATGAGTACCAGCTAACAGAACTCCCTCATATGTTTGCTGTTAAGCTATAGGATATAAAAATAAGTGTTTTGCGAACTGTGAAACTTTGTGCTTGTGTCAAGGATATTTACAAATTTAAAGGTGCACTCAGGAACTCACAAGCTGTCATCCGGGCCCTTTTGAGCAAACTGGTTTGCTAAGGTTGATAATGAAGAATGTGGCCAAGGAACTGTGTCTGTCTAAAGCTAACTGGCAGGTCAGGGACACAAATAGTGACCTTAGTCTCAAGGCACTTCCCTAACATCAGAGGTGTAGGAGGAGCAGGGGTTGGAGTCCAAGGAATGTGAGTTTAGTACCAAGATCTGCCATTTATTAACCATGTGAGTTTGGAAAATTTAATAAGCCTTATTATTCTATAGAATGAAATTAATGATAGTTTCTACTATTCAGGGTTGTCCTCAGTTTTAAAATCTCATGTGTGTATGAACTACTTAACATAGGCCTTGGCACTTAGTAGTTGTTCAATAAAAGAAAGCTTTATATGCTACTATTGTTTTAAGTAATCAACAAACTCTGAGATTATATACATAATAGATTTCATTTCAAAAGCAATCTTCACTGAATATTGTGTGCCAAGAAGCACTGGTGACACAGTGGTGAGCAAAAACACTTGCTCTCCTAGAATTTAGTGTAGTGATCCTCAATAAATATTTGGTGAATGAGTGAGCAAGAACAAGATTCTACCCTAGCTCATAAAGTATTTTCTCTAAGTTATTAAGATTCTGGAGGTTGAGGATAAAGGGCAGATGATTATTTTTTCAGACTCTTGGATTTGACTACTCACTAAGGGAATAGGGAAGACTGTGCAGATGGTATCATGCATAAAGAATCATACTCTTTTCCCCTGGTACTGAGTATTTAACCCAGGGGCACTTAACCACTGAGCAACCTCCCCAGCTCTTTTTTATTTTTCTTTATTTTTTCAGGGCTGAGGACCGAACTCGGGGCCTTGCACCTGCTAGGCAAGCGCTCTGCCACTGAGCTAAATCCCCAACCCCTCTTTTTTATTTTTATTTTTAATTTTGAGACAAAATGTCAATAAATTGCTTAGTGCCTTTCTAAATTGCTGAGGCTGGCCTTGAACTTGTGATCCGCCTGTCTCAGCCTCCGTAGCCACTGGGATTATGGCATGTACCATGGGGCCTAGCAATCTCTTTCTTTTTAAGAGAGAGATAGAGAAAGTATCAATTTTTATGTATTTTTTCCATCTGGCTTTTGTTTCTCCAACACTTAGTTGTGTATGTGGTGCTTGGGTTTTAACCCTGGTCCTCGCACAAGTGAGGCAAAGTGCTCCAACTGCTGAGCCACCACTCCAGCCCCAATCATACTGTTTTTAAGGAATAATGGATGTACATTTACCTTCTCAAAGGGAGAAACCAAGACCATTAGGAAGGCAAAATGAACAATAACCCTTTACTAGCTGTGGACATGAACAAAACACCTAGGGCCTCCTCTGAGTCCACCTCACCCCACCTAACTTTCTCACTTACCTTTCTTTGTCAAAGCATGACTTTAGGAAAGGTTCTAAGAATTCATCCATACTTCTATGGTGTGGGACCAATGTAAGATACCTGGGGACTAACCTCATGTCTGATTTCTTTCCTTTTTTTTAAGAGGGGGAGGGGAGATTGGGGGAGAGAGAAAGAGGGAGAAAGAATCAATTTTATTATTTTTCATCTGTTTTTGTTTCTCTGACACTTAGTTATGTATGTGGTGCTGGGGTTTGAACCTGGGTCCTCATGCGTGCCAGGCAAGTGCTCTAACCACTCAGCCACTGCTCTAACCCCTCTCCCGTCTGATTTGTAAGTCAACGCCCAGGTCTTTGTGTAGGTAAGTGAATCTGACTCTGTCCCCAGGCCCAGCTCTTAGGAAAGCTAGTTACCAAGGCAGCAGGCAGTAGGAATTATACAGCCTGTGACATGACTTGAAGGACTTCCTAGAGCATAGGATGGCTATCTTGTAGTGGTGAGGCAGAAGCAGATGAGGGTTGTAGCAACAGTGTTTTGGGGAAGCTCGGTGAGGTAGAATTGGAGGTCAGATATGCTGAGTTGCCAGGAATCTTTCCTGAGGAGTGCACTTCTTGTTTCTTTGGAGAGTTATATTCTCGCCCCTGACCAGCTACCTTTCTGTCTCCTCTTGCTTTTGGTCAAGGAAGAAGCAAATTCCTTTGTACTGCAAATAGCTGATTGGTCCCCACACATTCTTCAGCTTCCCTCACTCTGCAGAGTTTTGCCTGAGGGGACAGGGGAAGAGCGGGCACAGGGGTGGGTGTCACTAAGACTGTTGAGGGTTAATTCGAGTTGGCCTTAGAGGTTCTTACCACCTTCCCAATAGAGTTCCTGAGAGATGCTGCCTAATGAAAACTTGCCAGTCCTCACTTCAGTCTTCTCTTGCTTCTTTCTGCCATTTCCCTCCTTCAGCTTCACATCTCCCCAGGACCAGTTTAATTTATCCAGTATTGAAATCATCCCAGGCAAAGCAGTCAGCCTCCGCTTCCATTAACAACTGGGTTGTGGACTGAGGAGGCCTCAGGCTTAATGGTTGCCATGGTGAGGAGTAGGCCCTGGGAGGATTAAGAAGCTGGGAGTTAGAGATTTTTGTTTGTTGTTTTTGATGAGTTCTGTTTGCTTTTCTTCCCCCACTTCCCCTTGGACTCTTTTCCCCTCCTACCCACCCCTCCAGAGTCTCAAACCACTAAAGCAGAAGATTACGAGGAGCAAAATGGGCTCCTGATGCAGGCTATGCTAAATTCAGGCTACCCTGCTGAGGAGAATTGGTGTGCACTTTGCAATGCAGACACCTGGGAGGGCCAAGTTTGGAACACAAGATGTTATACCTTTTCGGCTTGGTGTAAAATCCTGAGGCAGGAGAGGACTGTTCGGGACGGGGTGCTGAAGCTCCCTGAAGCCTTCATAGTTTTTCCTTTCTGACCAAAGAATAGGAGAGGCATAGGAAAACTAAGAGTTCAGGCTGAAGGGAGGCCTCTAGAAAAAGGAAGGCAGCTCAATCCTGAAATGTATGTCCTTTGTTTCCCTTACTCAGAGATCCCTTTTCAGTGGGGTCCAGGCTTTCAGTCCACAAACTCTATCAGCCACCTTCCTTCCCACTGCTGACAAGGTAAAATAGATTTATGGAGTAAATGTGGGCTCCAGAAAGGTTGTGAAATTATTATATTATAATTACTCTTATTATAATTATTTCTACTAATGATGATAAATAGTAATGTTGTTACTAATAATGATAATAATTACTATTTTATTATCATTATTTTGTAAATAGTTCTCTTCAATTCAATCTATGTCTTTGAGAAGGGAGAGAGCTGATTCAGGGAGATTGTGTGGACTGCATACCTGGACTGCAGACAGAACTGACTTTGCTTCCTTCATAATTGGCACCCTGGGGCTGAGGAGTAATATGAAGGGAAGGAAACTCTTAGTGCACTGGCAGGGCCAGAATATGGCATATGTTAAAATCTCAGTGTCTTCTCTGTCCTTTTTCATGCTGTGGCAACTACATGAAGGTAGTTTGATTGGATGAGCATCATCTTACAGTGAAGATATCAAATGGTGTCCTGGTACCCCTAGTCCAACCTGTTTATCCACTCCAGCCTAGAATAGGTATCCTGCTAACATTGAACTCTCCAAACTTGCATTCTCAGCTTCCAAGGCTTTTCTGAAAAATCTTGAGCTGTTTGTGGCTTTATGTACATTCTCAAATCCTTTTCTTGTGTCCATGTTTTACTTTCCCAGCTAGATGGACATTTTTCTTCAAGGCAGGTTCTGTATCATAAACTCCACTAGCATCCCTCTTCAGGGCTCTGAACAGAGTGGGAGCTCAGTGAATGTATCTTAACTTACTGCTTATGAACTGAGAGCCATAGGAAAGACCACTGTTATGTATAATAGGCATAATGTGATGATAGCGGGAAAATTGACATATCATATATAAAAATAAGATTAAATTCTTATCTTACATCAGATACAAAATGAAAAGTGTTGAAAACTTAAGCATAAAAAGCAAAACTAGGGGGCTGAAGTGGTGGCTCAGCAGTTACAGCACTTGCCTGGCATGCATGAGTGTGCAAATTCAAACCCCAGCACCACGTACACAACAAAGTCTCAGAGCAACGAAGGCCACATGAAAAACTCAATAAAATTGATTCTGTCTCTCTCTCTCTCTCTTTCTTTCTCTCTCTCTCTTTCTTTCACTGTTCCTCTCTCTTTTAAAAAAAGACAAAAGTATACAATTATTATTAGAAAATGTAGGAGGATATTTTTGCAGAATTTGGGATAGGAAGGTTCTCTTAAAGTGTGGAGAACACAAATCATATAGGGAAAAGTAGGTGGATTTGATTATAGCTCATCGAAAGTAAAGATTTCTGTTATTCCTAGGACAAAATGGGCATATTGAACAGAAAATGACAGAGTGGAAGAAAATATTTGTGATATATATGAGCAAAAATTATAAATATCCAAAACATATTGGGCAAAAAAGAGACAAGAAACCTGCTAGAGAAGACAACAAATGTACAAATATGCAGCTTACAGAAGGGGAAGTCCAAATGAACAGATAATAATCAGCTGAGTAACTGCTGAACCACATTTTAATCAGGAAAAAACAAACAGCAGCAAGATGCTATTTTGTACACACCAGGCTGGCAAAATATTTAAAAAGAATAAGCTAACAAGTGCCAGTAACAAAATAAAGACAGGAATCCTCACATACTGCTAAGGATTATGTACATAGATACGGCCAGTTTGGAGAGGAACTTAGAAGTGTTTAGAGAATTTGAATTTGTATATACACCGATGGAGCAATTCTACTTCTGAGTATAAATCCCCTAAGAACTACTGTCACGGGTACACAAAATGGCTTGCAAGAAAGCTTTTGTTGCAATGTTGTAATAGGAATTGGAAACAACCTACATATTCATCAACAGGAGAATAGATAAATAAAATGCACCATATGCAAATCATGGAATACTATGCAGTACTTGAAAACATTAGATCCATAGATATCAACAGAATTAGCTCTCTGTTGTAAAGTCATATTATATGAAACAAAGAAGTAAAAAGATGTATAGAATAATACTATTTATGTAAATCAAATACATAAGAGCAAGTGTCCATCAGGAAAGAGTTGGAAATAACAAGTTTGACAAAGAGGGAATGAAATAAAACACAAAAAAAATCGGAATATAAAAGGAACAGGGCCGTGCATGAACTGATGGTGATAGTGTGACTAACAGAATTCCAATCATTGCAATTCTTTGCACTTGGGGCACATTCCCCAATCCTGGAGGAAAAACAGAATAGAAAGTAGAATGAAGGGATGAGATACAGTGTAAGATCATGTTCAGCTGAGTGTGGTGGCATACGCCTGTAATCCCAGAGGCTCAGGAGATGGAAGCTGGATGATTCCGAGTTCAAGGCCAGCCTCAGCAACTTAGCGAGGACCTAAGTAACTTAGCGAGACCCTGTCTCAAAACAAAACATAAAAAGGGATGAGACTGTGGCTCAGTGGGTTATCCCTGGGTTCAATCCCCAGTACCTCGTACCCCAAGAAACATGCTCAAGACAGTGTCTGGCAACCAATATTTGTTCAGCAAATATAAGTTCCTCCTTTTTGTTTTTCCCACTTCGCTCTTTTTTCGTATAATGGGAATAAGCAGGGAATACTAAGAGCCCAGAAGCCAAAACCTGATGTTTTAGTCCATTTTGTGTTTGTTTAACAGAATGCTACAGACTGGATAATTTATATAAATCAGAAATTTATCTCGCACAGTTCTAGAGGCTGGGAATGTCAAGATTAAGGGACAGCAGGTTCAGTTTCTTGTTGTGAGATGGCACCTTAATGGAGGAATACTCTGTCTTTACATGGCAGAAGGCAGAGAGGCAAGAGAGTGAACCCATGCCCACAAGCCCTTTCTATAGAGGCCTTAACCCACTCATGAAGGTGGAGTCCTCACAACTTCTAAACACCTCCCAAACGTTCCGCCTCCCCAAACTGTTCCTTTGGGGATTAAGTTTCCAACACATGAATGTTGGGAGAGATATCCAGGCAATAGAACCTGAACATTTGGGTCCGTCACTGTCTTTGGTTGTCAGTTGTTCTACCTGGAGGAGATAGATACCCTTGCTGGAAGGCAGTGGAAGTGAAACCAGGTCACCTGGTTAGAGATCTTCGAAGGCCCTCCATATTCTGAATGTGTCTCTTTGGGATGTGAGCTCCCATGGAGCTAGCATGGAAGTGCCTGGAAAGTCTACTTTTCACCTGTTTCAATCTTGATTGCTGGAGGCCCATCAGTTTTGTCCAGCTGGGTTCAGCCCAAAATGGGCTAGTTTTGGAGATGGCAGACTGTAGGGACCTGCTGCCAATAAAGCAAAGCAAAGCAATGGGGAAAGCCCTGTTCCCAAGGGCATAGTTTAAGCACGAGCAATCTCTGAGAATGAAGTCACAACAAAGGAGACATCCAGACAGGAATACAAGTCTCCAGTCTGGCTCTGACCTATTTTATAACTGAGGGATAACCCTCCCTTGTAGTGGTCCCTACACAGAACCAAGCTAGTTGTCTACAAACCAGGAAAGTGGTATAGATGGGAAAGGAGAACACAGGGGCACAGAAGGGGAAGGGGAGGGCTTCTAGAAAGAGCAATTGCTTATCATTTCCTTTTCATGTCTTCTGGGCCAAGCTCCTGTTAGCTAGGATTCTCATTGAGCTGGTGTCATTGACCTTAGTTTTAGGGGTACTAAGAGAGATAGAGTCCTGGTCCTGCCAGGCCACCAAGCTGCTTGATTGTCTGTCAGGGTGGAGGGGGGGAAAGGGATTCGATCATGTGGTGAGTATTTGTTTTTGTGCATATTTATTTCCTGGCCTTAGTTTTTGCCTCCACCTTCTCCCCCACTCCCAAGCTGTGGGGCCTTCAGTCCTTCCAGCTCCTCCCTCTACATCTGTCATCTGTCTGTCTTTGCTTCCAAGGTCAGACAATTGAGATTTGCTGATTTTTAAAAAAATTTTGTATTTAAAGATTTTGCAGGCTGCCTGCCTGGGAACACAAATGGCATGGGGAGTGCCACTCCACTCTGGATACTCTTGCCCAATGTCCTTGGTGAGATGAGGGAGGGAGGGATTGACCGACCAGGTGATAAGGGAACACTGGTAGTAATGTGTTCAAAAGCTCACTTTTTCAGCTTTTATAATCAACTTTCCTCCCTCCTCCTCTCACTAACTTCCTCCAAAGAGAGACACTGAGTTGGGAGGGTGCAGAGAGAAAGAAAACCTTAGTGAGCTATGGAGCATTTACCCTATACCTCTATATACTTTGCTTCACTTAACACTCACAACAGCCTGGGGAGGTCAGTACTGTTTACTATTCCCTAGTTTATATTTGAGAAAACTGAGCATAAATTTTTTAAAAAAATAGACAACTGTCCCAAGGTGTCATGGGTAGTAATCTGTGGAGCTAAGATTCAAACCCAGGTTTGTCTGCCACCTGCTGTGTTGCCCTTAGCTACGGAGCTGCCTTGTCAGGAGTGTTAGGTTTTGTGTGTGTGGCTATTAATGCATAAATCTCACTGGGCCTCGGTTTCCTCTGACATAAATGGGAATGGCAACTGTGAAGATTGAATTAGCTATGGGACATGAAATAATAAAAAAAGGTTCACCGTCAGTTGGGATAGTGGGAAATAAAATGACTCCTGATTTGTGAGTTATGCTGCTTGGGTTCCAGTCATGGCTGTTTCCTTTCTCAGCTCTGTGGGATTAAATGAAGTAATTCAGGTTTCAGGGCCTCAACTGTAAAATGAAGGAGGTGGCCTCAAAGTTCTCATCCAGTTCTCTGGGTCTTTGATCATTTCTCCTCTTTTGCATCTTAGGTCATCTGTCTGTTGCTGGGGTGAAATGGTCCCACTCAGTCTTCTTCCTTCACTATCTTTATATTGGCTGGGTCTAAAAAGGTCTGAAATGAACAAGGATCCAGAGACCAAACAGTCTCCATGTTTCCTACTGTCCCTCTATCATACTCTATCATCACAGTGTTAGTGCTTGGAATTGCCTCACCCCATCTCCTTGTCATTAATGTGGGGCAAGCAGAAACTGTGCCTTGACCCAAACTCCTTAGAGCTCAGTGTAGACCTACTACCACTGTACCCCTCAAAAGAAAAATGAGGAGCTGGAGCGGCTCTGCACTATCACACTTTCCTGGCATGTGTGAGTATCCAGGTTTGAACCCAAGCATCACATACACAAATAAGTGTCAAAGCAACGAAAACCAGATGAAAATCTAAATAAAATTGATTCTCTCTCTCTCTAAAAAAGAAAGAAAAATGAATGTCATTAGTTTCATTTGGTGTCACCTGACACTGCTCTTGGAAACAATGGGAAGAAGGGCTTGGGCTATGAAGCAGCTTATGGTAACAGAGGCTTGACAATCATTTGCAGTCCTAAAATGCTATACTCCCAGTCATATTTTGAATTCATAAAGCATCATTTTATTGAGTATCTACTATGTGCAAAGTATTATGCTGGGCACTAAGAAGGCAACAATCAGTCATTTGAGAAGTCCACAAACTGGTGGGTGAGATTAACATGTCTCCTAGCACATATAGCATTTGTGTACTTGACCAGGGCATTCAGAACTTTATCTCATCAAATTCTTAAAAACTTCTAGGAGGGCTTGGGGATGTAGCTCACTGGTACAATGCTTGATTAGCAAGCATGAGGCCCTTGGATAGATCTCCAGCACTGCAAAAACCAAAAGAAAACAAGATAAAATTTCTAGGAGATGTGCAGGGCAATATTATCTTCATTTTACAAAAGAATAAACTGAGTCACATAGGTACTTGTGATACAATGCACCTGAAAAAAAAAACTAAGAGAAGAGAAAGAGTAGGTGCCAACTGCCAAGAGACAACTAATGAAATGAGGTGGACAGGTTCTAACTGCACCGGATGGTGAGCCATTCAGAGAGAAGCATTATGGGAAGGGTTTTCTTCTCTGTTTAACCAGCTTATTCTTGGGGCAGTGAGAGGTCATCAAGAATGCATATTTATACAGAGGAGTCAAAGCCTAGGAATCTGATGGAGACTGAGCTCTATCCTCAGGTAGACCTGAGAAGTTGAAGGGGGTCCTGGAGGATAAGCAGAGTTGAAAGGGAATGAGGCTTCTTCCGGGTATCTCTATCAAGCCTGCCTCAGGAAGGTTCCAGAATGGAATCCCAGGAAGCTCCCCTACAAAGCTGTGCTCACGGCATCTTGAAGGAGCCTGTCCTGCAGAGCAGCCAAGTGTTGTCCCAGCATCTGTGCTCCCTGGAGGTGCTCACTGAGTCCCCGGAATTCTGTAGGTCACCCCGCCCCCAATATTCAGGCTTCTTTCAAAAGCAGAGCTAGAGGGCACAGCTGCCGAGCTCCTTCACTAACAAGCAATCTCTTCTCCGGCAGGCTGTCTCTGCCCTTCTGCTGAAATAATTGAACACTGAAGTATGTGCCTGTGAGTGTATGCATATGTATGTGTGTGGGGGAGGCTGGAGCAGCAGTTGCATCGCCTGGGGAAAGCGGGGATTCTCTCCTGCATTCACATTACCCCTTTTCCTTTCCCAGACTGCTTCAGATTCCTGGGAGGGTCTCCCTCCTCTGCGCCCTAAGGCCACACTGTTCTGAGGTCTTACTAGAGCAAAACACTAGATTTTCTCTGAGGTGAATAAAGTATCCAGGTATGGGAAACCAGGCCCTGAGTGAAGAAGGGTTAATTGGGAGGTGGAGGGCACCATGGGGGCTTGTCTACGCATAGTCATGCTTGCCAGGTGGTGCCCATAGTGGATAGGAGTGTGGTATATGGTGGCAGATTGTTTAAGTTTAGAACTTTTTTCCTATGTCCTACTAGCTATGTAACCTTTCTGTATCTCAGTTACCCTGCCTATACAATGGGGATAATAACAAATGGGGATAATAACAGTTCCTTCCTTCCTTCCTTTCTTTTGTTTGGGGGGGGTACCAGGATTTGAACCTTGGGGTACCTAACCACTGAGCAATACCCATATCACAGTCCAATGCTGTTTGGAGAGGGTGGGGTAAGGTAGGCTAGTGGGTTCTAATCTCCACAGTCATTCATGGACCCAAGCTCATTTTGTACTGTGGCTTGGCCACAGTTTTATGTTCTTGGGGAACTTTACTGGGTCCCCTGCATTCTGCAAACAGGTTAAAGAAGAGAGAATATCGGAGGAGAAAAATCTGCTTTTTAATTTCTTCAGGCTGGGGAAGACTAAAGGACCTCTGCTCACATTCTGAAGTTAAGGATTGACCACCTCATTGCAAGGGAGCTGGGAAATGTTATTTAGTGGTGGACTCTTTATGAATAGGAAATGGAATCTGTGAGCATCTGAATAGTCTCTGCCACACTCACTGATTCAGTATTCTCTAGTTCAGTCCTCCAAATTATAAGTTCTTCTGATTACTTGCTTGTGACCTTGGATGGGTTATATAACCTCTCTATGTCTCAATTTCTTCATCTACAAAATTAATGTAATAGTAGCATCTATCTTCTGTGATAAGGATTAATACATGTGAAACAGTGCTGCATACAGTAAGCACTTGATAAATGGCACCAAGCTGCAGATTCTATTCTTTTAGAGATCATAAGGAACATAGTATGGGTTCTGAGAAGTCTTAGATATTTTTTAAATTTTGGGTAACCAGCTATCTTTGTTTCTTTATTGATAGAACAAAATCCTGAGACTGGGTAGTTTTTAAAGAACAGAGATTTATTGGCTCAGGGTTCTGCAGTTTGAGAAATCTATATGATCTCATTTAATCATCACAAACAACTACTCTGTGAGTTTGGCATTAATATCTCCACTTTTAAATTAGACAGCAGAAGTTCAGAACAGTTGAGCAGTTTGCCCAAAACTTCAGAACTGATCTAACTTTGAATGACTTAGTTATGAGGGTCTTGTGCTTCTTCAACTAATTACAGAGCGTGGAAGGGCATGTGCTTAGACATGTGCAGAAGAGACGAAAGACAAATTGCAGCTTCACTTTATAATAACCTGCTCTCATGATAACTAACCCAGCCTCCAGGAGTGAGAACATACTCCTGTAAGAAAGACATTAATCACTCTTACCTACTTAATCTCCTCTTCAACATTCCACAACTTTTCAATACCATTACAAATTGGGAATCAAATTTCAACATGCATTTTGGAGGGGACAAACAATGTTCAAACTATAGTACCAGCCTTTCCCAAAGCTATCTGCCTGGAAAACACTCTTTTTTTTATTTTCCACCTTTCACCATCCTGTGTACCTGACAGTCTCTGAAACCTACTTTGGGAAATTCCACTCTCCTTCCGGCGAGGGACTCTAATAAAATTTGTCAGTGCTTTGGAACTATTTTCACTGGATTTTAATGGATACTTTTTATTCTGTTCATTATCTCTAGTTCAAGGAGAGATAGGGGGAGATTCTTTTTAAAAATGCAGACTATATCGGCTGGGCTGCTGGGGAAGGAGAAAGAAGCATTGTGTTATTGTTGGGGTTGGGACTTTCTACAAGGAGGAGCTGAAGAAACTGGGCTGATAGCTGGGATGGCTGTGTGATAAACAGCAGAATGGAAGTCCAGATGGATCAAGTCTGCCCTCTTCTCTAACCTCCTAGACCAAAGCTTGGAGGATTAGGTCTCAAAAACACCATGGGTAATTCAAGTGACCTAAGTAGTCTCCTATATCTATGATGTTATCTGATTGTTTAATAAAGGACAGCCATGCCAAGGCACTGTATTAGTCTAGGGTCCTGTACAGAGGATGCGTAATCCCTATAACCCTTCCTTGTGGGATCTATCCAGCACATACTCCTCCACCACCACAGTGCCCTTGTGGAAAATGTTCTGAATATGGTCGTGGGCAATCCATATGGCCATTATCCCAGTTGATTCTTAAGAAGGACCCACTGTAGCTGAGAATAATTTGTCCCCTGCTGGCCTCTTGTCAAGAATCCAGACCCTCCTCTTCTATCTCATCTCTCTTGGGTTTCCCCTGTTGCCTAGCTTGTCCAGACAAGGAGCCCCTCTCATGACCCCTGAAAGCAGAGGTTCCAGGGAGCAGCTTTAGCTCTACTCTTACTGATATAAACTGTCACCTGCTGACCAAGCCACCCCAAATGAAAGTATAACCCACATACAGTAAGTACCCTGAAACAAACTCAGCCTGAAAGCAATTTCCCCGTTCTCCTATTGCACATTTCACATTGCTGTCCTTAAGCCCTTGTTGCATAGAAATAGCTACAATTCCCCTCTCCCCCCACCACACACACCACATTCCCTCCTCTGTACACCTGGAGACTTTTTTGTCTGGTAATTGCCCCAGAGCACACATTCCTAGGTTAAAGAATGCTCACACTTCTTCATCTAAGGGCCTTCACAGCTGGGCTTCACGCCTGCCTGGTCAGCCAGCACATCTGCCCATTTCCCCTTAAGAGTGTTTCCTTTAGCTTCTCAAAACTTGGTCCCAGATGGGAGGAGCAGGAGAGCAAACCTCATCCATTGCAAGGGTGGGGTGGTGGTTAGAGTAACTTCCCCAGAGAAGATACCATACCTTATATGTATATATTTTTATTGAGGAATAGAGAGAGTTGTTGTACAATCATAAATGCATATAAAGTAACAATATGATATGCATTTCATTGTAGACCAAGTTACTCCCACATCATCCACACTCCAGTCTCTTGATTTTTCTATGTTACACTCCTTTAACAGAAAAAAGGGGTTGGGAATTTAGCTCAGTGGCAGAGCGCTTGCCTAGCATGTGCAAGGCCCAGAGTTCGATCCTCAGCCCTGAAAAAAAAAAAGAAAAAAAAAACAGAGATAAATGTTATATATATGTATATATGTACATATATATGTATGTATGTATACCATACTACCATCCAGAGCAGCTGTACCAGTCTGCAGTTCCACCAACAGTGTGCTAGTGTTCCTATCTCCCCACAATCTCTCTAGCATTTGTTATTGTTTGTATTCATCTTTACCAGATTGACTGGAGTAAAGTGAAATCTTAATGTAGTTTTGATTTGCATTCCTCTGATTACTAATGATTTAGAATACTTTTTCATGTGTTCATTGGCTCGCTCAATGTCCTCTGTTGAGAAGTTTCTGTTTAGCTCTCTGACCCATTTATTTATTGGATTGTTTATTTTTGATGTTAAGGTTTTTGAGTACTTTGTAAATTTTGGATATTAGTCCTCTGTTGGCGGAATCACAGGCCATGATTTTTTTAGGTTATAGAAGGACACAATTTTTGTTTTATTTTTATTTATTTTTAAGCAGTGCTAGGCATATGCTAGGCAAGCACTTCACCACTGAGCTACATGCCCAGCCCTCCCCCCCACCTTATACCTCTTCTTAACCTCCCTTCACTCCTTGGGTCTACCACAAGGTGGGCAGGAGGCTGACAGTAGTAAGAATTTGCTCCATCCTTGTGGGGAGACTGACTGCCAATTCCCTTCTGTCAGCACTAAATAGAAGTTTCACAGTGGGAGCTCTGGCCTCTCAAGTTCTTTGGAATTTCCTGTGCTGAGCTAGGAGCTAGCACACCATGACCTGCTGAGCTCCTCTACTCTATTAGGGACAGCTTGGAAAGGGCCTGAAGAAAGAAGTTTGCCTGGTTTGGGTCTGTGAAGATATGGTGACAATAATTCTATTAACCAGGTGCAACCACGGAACAAATCTCATCACAAAATATAAAAGACATAACACATACATGCACACACAAAAAATTTAGTGAGCAAATATTGTGTGCAAGTTTAATGAAAGCATTTAAAGTTGCCAAAGATAATCACAGAGCAGATATGCCAATATGTCATCTAAGAGTAGGCTGTTGGAAATTTTCCTTTAGAATCTCCTGCTGTGAACTCTTTTTCAGGGCAGTGTAGCATAACATGAATAGTGAGTCCTGGGCTCTTGTGTTTCTCAGCTTACTATCTGGGTAGTTTGCAGAATGTTATTTAAATTCTGACTTATCTTTTATTGTCTGTAAAATGGAGATGGTAATAATTTCTATCTTGTGAGATAAAACAGAGGTAAAATATGTATTACTCGTTACAGTGAGAGAGAATGCACACTATGAGGAATCATGGGGTGCCTCAGTAAGAAGACACTAGGAATGATTTGTTTTAACGTTTAGATTTGTCTTAAATCATTTGGAGGAGGGCCAAAGAAAGTAAAGCATTGGATTGGATGCTGTCAGGAAGCAAGGTAATTCTATAATTGGGTGATTTAATCACCCTCATCTATGGGGAGGGGATATTGAAACAGAGACAAAGATGTAATTAAAGAAGTAGCAATCATTCATATTAACCAGAATAGGGGGGGACTATAGCATGTCTATGGTTTAGATACTATTTGTGTTTTGTCTGTACTCGGATCTGATTGCACAGTGGTCTTTATTTGTCTTAATCCTCCGTGGTTATAGAATAGCCTTGTCTGATGTTCTGTGAAATTATTTAGCAGGAGAACAGACTGGCTCAACTGGTAAGACCAGGCCAGGTCCTGATCGCCCGACATGTATCAGTGATAGCCACATTTTCATCATTTCCAAGATTTTATTTAGAAAATGTAGTCTGTAGGAAGACTAGGACTAGTTTGTTCTGCTCATTTTGTTGCAGAATGAGTTGAATACTCGATTATAACAATGGTTGTGCACCAGCATTTGAAACTGGACAGGACACATCAGACAAGTATAAAGCTAACAATCATCGGAAATGAAATGATTATTAGTCCAATAAGGAAATGAATTTTTACAAATTTCACCTCTTTTATTTATCTTGTAATATATAGGCATAGCAAGAAGGAATGGTGATGGCATACCATCCTTGACTAATCGAGAGGAAATCAAGGGTAATGTGCTTTTTCTATAACAACACTAGCTACCGAATTTAGAATATTTTGCTGGGCTTTCAGGGTAGAGGTTATGTTACATGACTGATGCTAGGTAGCAGAAGCAAGTTTGATGTCATTTTTGCTAGTTATATTATTCCTAATATGGGAATCCCAATCTTTGAAGCATGCATGAAGTGGCAATCAGTTATTCTTTTTGGGAGTTCTCCAAAGTAGTAGTTGTGTGTCTCATTTGGGAGGTAATTGGATGATTTGGGGATAATTTAAAAATAATTTTAGAGAAACACAATCTTCTGGAGGAATGATAATTTTAAATATCTAAAAGTCTCTAAAAATTATCCTAAACACACAGGCTAAATTGGGATGTGGCATTGATATCTAGTGTCCACATATCTTTAGTACCCAGTAGGACACAGAGTGTATTGAGAGCAAAAGTATCATTTATTACAAGAAGGTGAACCTATTTTGTGTTCTTCTAAGTTAACTAAATTTTTAGTAGAGTTAAACATTTTCTGCAAGGTGGGCTGAAATGTCTCCGAAGATCTGTGCAGGATATGAATTCCCTAAAAGAACTAAGCAATTGTGGTCTTTTCCTTCTTCAAGGAAATGAAGAGGCATGATTGGGTTTTGAGCATTCTTGCAACAGCATAAAAGGAGAAGCAATATTTTTTGTAGGAGGTTAGGCAACTAGATGAAAAGTATTAAGCAGTTTTTATTGATAGAGTTTGCACAGCATGGGAAACCATCAAGTTTAGTGGACATCTAGAACTAAGCTAATTGAAGTTATTATGGGTTTTGCTATTGCTATTATAGCTCTTAGACAAAAGAGCTATGCTTTAGATGCTAGATCTAATGAAAACCAGAAATAGACAATATACTTCTGACCATTCCCATGAAATAATAAATACCCTTAGCACCTACCGAGAAAC